>JACEII010000417.1:0-25248 GCA_014332785.1 Antheraea mylitta | reverse complement strand
ATATCAACATGGATAAATTACCAAAAGGTGATAGGTACTATGTTGTGAGTGGTACAGAGATTATTTATAAAAATAAATTGGAAATATATTTAAAATACGTTTTCGAAACAGTTTATAACTCTTAGACAATAGTTTCAAGCAAGTGACAGTTGACGACGCTTCAGCGCAATGTTTGACGCTTCGATACGGTGTTCATATATTTTTCTTAAATACAATGGAGTATAAAAAGGTTTTAATACAAGTTGAGAATAGTTATGATAAAGTAAGTGGTAGAGATGTTTATTTAGTTTTATGTAGGTTAGTTTTTATCTTAATTGATCCTGGTAGATGTTTTTTTTTCTTCGAAATAACTACGCTATTGACCGAGCAAGGTCTTAACAGCTTCACCGGACTACAAACAACGGAGTGTTTGATGGTGCTACGAACGGGTACTAGGCTTATTACATGTAATCTGGGTATATGTTTCAGTGAATCCGAGGATAGTTTGGATTCACAATTGGAAACGGTAGTTGTGGCTGTAATCGGGTACCAGTTTTATTCAATTTTTTCGCGTTTAAAAATACAATGGAAACCAGTGATAACCAATTTGGTGCAGACGAAGTTGCACGGGTCAGCTAGTATTAAATAAAGGTAAAATTGTGATTAGATGTGTTAATTACAGAAATACTTTCTCAAAAATATTTGTAAGTACGACACGCACATCATATACTGTAACTGTGTCTCGAATGGGATGGGATTTATCATCAGCCACAAATCTGAAACTTTAAAATACAATATAGCACCCTCGGTGCTCACTTACACCATATTAGAAAGTAACGAAGATATTAAGCTATACATTATCTAACAATATTTGTTGAATCTTTTATTGTATAGATATAATATGCCCATATTGTCTATACAACTAAGCTATTTCAGTATGTTGCTATAATTTAAATCACATATAAAAATATGACTTTCAATTATATTTATTCTTGGAGTCCAGTACAGCGCACGTCTCACGCGCATGATTACAGTGAATAACATATTTTTGATCAATTTTACACGGACGAATGCACGGGTGTGTTACATATCACTACACAGTGTAAAAAGAAAACTGTCTGTATGTCTGTTCGCGATAAGACCGAAAACTACAGAACCCAGCTTTATGCCGTTTTCACCAATATATAAAATGATTCTTGTGCAGATTTCGGTATAGTATGTCTTATTATCAGGGCGGACAACGTCTGCCGAACCCACTAGCTTAAAATAAAACAGCCAATTAATTAGTTATTTGCCCGTACAATTCCCGTTCAAATATTACTTGTAGTCCGGTGAAGGTGTTAACACCTTGCTAGGTCAATAGCGTAATTATTTTTAAGAAAAAAAAACGTTCAAATAGATCCAGCCATTTCTGAGATTACCCGGAACAAATAAACAAACAGACATATCGACAGAATTTAAAAAAAATGTTGATTTGTAGCACCACAGATATATGTATTCACCAAAAAGTATTTATTTTAATATGACATAGACACACTTTATTTTTATAATACGTAATATAACACAAATCAAAAATTGCGAACAAAACTAACGTACAATGAACTTTTGGGGGAGTTTTTGGCGGGATTTCAGTCTGTCAGATTTTAAATTTTATTCAAAATCTCATATTACTTGGCTCTATATTATGTAAAATTGGTGGTGTTTTATGTAATATTGTTCGTTTATTGGGCATAAGTGAAAGATAATATCCCGGAGCATGAATTTTGGGGTTTGAAAATTAAGAAAATAAAAATTTACGAAATAATATATAGAAGATATGGCGCTTATATCTCTACATTAACTTGGATATAGAAGAAACCTGGTTAACATAAGAACTACCCATATTAATAACTACAGAATTGGCAGTATGGACTAATTCCTTCACCTGTCTTATTGGACGAATATTATTACTACTAAACTTTTGAATAGCAACACAAAATAAACTTTGGAAATGTTTGCGATATAAATATACTACGTATAATCGAAAATTGGAAACAAAATTAACGTAGAATAAACTTTTTGAATAGGAACACAAAATAAACTGTGAAAATATTAGCGATAGAAAGTTATCGCGTTATCATAGTAACGTATATAATACTAACGCTAACACGCAGCGAAAGGTTTCAAAAGGAAAAATAGCCCGATTTTGAAACATTCTTCATCGGTGCTCCGCTTCTATTGGTTTTAACGTGATGATATGTAGCCTAAAGCTTTCTTCGATAAATGAGCTATCTAACACTACACTAACAATTTTTATAATCGGACCGGTAGTTCTTGAGATTAGCGCATTGAACCATACAAACAAACAAATTCTTCAGCTTTATATATTAGTATAGATTTGGCGCTTATACCTTTTCATTAATTTGGGCATTAAAGAAAACTGGCTACAGAATACATAATAACTACTTATATTGACAACTTCAGAATTGGCAGTATGGATTAATTCCTTCGCCTGTCTTATTGGATGAAATTATTACTACTAAACTTGTTGAATAGCAACACAAAAAAAAACTTGGAAATATTTGCGATATAAACGTATCACGTATAATCAAAAATTGGAAACAAAACTAACGTAGAATAAACTTTTTGAATAGGAACACAAAATAAACCCTGAAGATATTTGCGAAAGAATGTTATCACGTTACGATGGCAGCGTATATAATACTGACGGTAACACGCAGCGGAAGCTTTCAAAATAGCCCGATTTTGAGACATTCTTCATTAGTGCTCCGCTCCTATTGGTTTTAACGTAATGATATGTAGCCTATAGCCATCCTCGATAAATGAACTATCTAAGACTCAAAGGAATTTTCAAATCGGACCGGTAGTTCTTGAGATTAGCGCGTTCAACCATACAAACAAAAAAAAAACAAACTCTTCAGCTTTATATGTTAGTATAGATAAATACGTATTATATGATAAGAATAACGTCAAGACAGGTTAAGGATGAATAAATAAATGTCAATTAGTTTTTATAGTAGTAATATTTAATACTTTATTTTGATTGAACTCTTGATTATGTTATGCGTAAGCTCCAACTTACGGCTATATTCAATGCGGCCAAAAAGATTGATGAGAACAATGTCTACTTACAATTTAGTATTTTTTTATATATCATAGGAGGCAAACGAACAGGTGGGTCACCTGATGTTAAGTAATCATCACCGTCCATAGACACCAGCAATACCAGAGGAGTCGAATGTGCGTTGCCACTCTGTGTTGCTGGGGAAGGGGGGAGGGATAGAGAGAGGGAGGAAGATGGGCCTCCGGCGTTCTCACTGACCGAACTAAACGCAATAATGCAAGCACTGTTACTTCACGTCAGTTTTCTGTGATAGGGTGGTACTACCCCGGACGAGCCGACCCCTTCATGCTGAAACCAGTTATAGCATCAGCGTGGCTCTACCACCTAAGTTTAGCTTCTAAAATCTACGCTGGATGATAAAATTCTGCATATTGATAAATTGTGATTATTAAATAAAAGCTAGATGAGAATTTTGTTACGTACTAATATATATTTATATATTATAAACTAGCTGTACCCGCAGCTCAGTACGTATGTTTTTGAATTGTACTGAAAAAATATAAAATTGTGAGACCATGTCTAATTATAGTAATTCTCTTTTAAAACAATTGTAAGTACGACACGCGCGTCATTTACAGTAACATATAACGTACAAAAAGATATATAAATACTAGCAGTTTTTTTCCGAACTGACTACGCTATTGACCTAGCAAGGTCTTAACAGCTTCACCGGACTGCTACTAGCAATGTGTCAAATGAAGTTTATCATCTGCTACATATTTGGAATCTTAAACCACCATATAACTCGTCACCTCAGTGTTCACGGAACTAATGAAACAATGAAACAGGTTATTATAATCTATACTAATATATAAAGCTGAAGAGTTAGTTTGTTTGTTTGTTTGTTTGGTTGAACGCTATGATCTCAAGAACTACAGATCCGATTTAAAAGTTTCTTTTAGTGTTAGATAGCTCATTTATCGAGGATGGCTCTAGGCTACATATCATCACGTTAAAACCAAAAGGAGCTGAGCACTAATGAAGAATGTCTCAATATCGGGCTATTTTGGAAGCTTCCGCTGCGTGTTAATGTCAGTATTATATGCGTTGCCATGGTAACGCGATAACATTCTATCAAAAATATTTACATGGTTTATTTTGTATTCCTATTAAAAAAGTTTATTCTACGTTAGTTTTGTTTTCGATTTTTAATTATATGTGTTACGTTTATATCGCAAACATTTCTTAAGTTTATTTTGTGTTGTTATTCAGAAAGTTTAGTAGTAATAATATTCGTCCAATAAGGCAGTCGAAGGAATTAATCCATACAGCCAATTTTGAAGTTGTCAATATAGTTAGTTTTCTTCTATGTCCAAGTTAATGTAAAGGTATAAGCGCCGAATCCTCTACATAATATAACGTAATTTCTTATCTTCTTAATCTTCAAGACAATAGAATTAATGCTTCGTGGTTTTATTTTTCATTCATTTCACTTATGCAAAATAAACGAACGATATTATATAATACGCAACCAATTTCTACACGATATAGAATCATGTAACACAATATTATGAAAAAAATATAAAATCCACTACATGACAGACTGAAATCCCGCCAAACACTCTTAAAAAACTCTATTCTACATTAGTTTTGTTGCCAATTTTTTATTTGTGATATATTACGTATTATAAAAGTAAAGTGAGTGTAATTTATATTAAAATAAATTATTTTTGGTGAATACAATCTGTGATGTTACAAACATCAACATTTTTTTTAACTCTGTCGATATGTCTGTTTTTTTATTTGTTCCGGGTAATCTCGAAACGACTGGACTTATTTGAATGTTTTTTTTTTCTTAGAAATGACTACGCCTAACAGCTTCACCGGACTACAAGTAATATTTGAACGGGAATTTTACGGGCAAATAAGTAACTAATTAGCTGTTTTATTTAATATTGTTCGATAATGTGTAGCTTCATATTTTCATTATTTTCTTATATAGTGTGAGCACTGAGGGTGATATATAGTTTAAAATTCCAGTTATGTGGCTGATCATAATTCCATCCCATTCGATACACTATTAGTATTCACATACATAATGTACACGTTGCCTGTTACAGTAGATGATGTGCGTGTGATACAAATATTTTTGAAATAGTATTATTGTAATTTACACTAGATGTGTAATCACAATTTTAAATTTATTTAATATATTAAAAAAACGCGTGCGAAGCCGCGGGTAACAGCTAGTCTATACTAATATTATAAAGCTGAAGTGTTTGTTTGTTTGGTTGAACGCGCTAATCTCAAGAACTACCGGTCCGATTTGAAAGTTTCTTTCAGTGTTAGATAGCTCATTTATCGAGGATGGCTATAGGCTACATATCATCACGTTAAAACCAATAGGAGCGGAGCACTAATGAAGAATGTCTCAAAATCGGGCTATTTTTAGAGCATCCGCTGCGTGTCAGTGTCAGTATTATATGCGTTGCCATGGTAACATGATAACATTCTATCGGAAATATTATTAGGGTTTATTTTGTGTTCCTGTTCAAAAGTTTATTCTAGGTTATTTTTAATTTCAATTTTTGATTATAAGTAGTACGTTGCTATCGCAAACATTTTTAAAGTCTGTTTTGTGCTGCTATTCTAAAAGGTTAGTAGTAATAATATTCGTCCATCACAATACAGGCGAAGGAATTAATTCATACTGCCAATTCTGAAATTGTCAATGTAGGTAGGTCTTATGTATTCTCTATATATAAGCGCCAAATCTTCTATATAATATTTCGTAAATTTTTATCTTCTTAGTATTCAAGACCCCAGAATACATGCTACGTGGTATTATTTTTCATTTATTTCACTTAGCATAATAAACAAACCATATTACATAAAACGCCGCCAATTTAACACAATATAGAGTCAAATAACACAAAATTATGAATAAAATATAAAATCCCTACATAACAGACTGAAATCCCGCCAAAAACTCCTCAAAAGTTTATTACGTATTATAAGAATAAAGTGTGTGTATATAATATTCAAATAAATACTTTTTGATGAATACATATATCAGCGGTGCTACAAATATCAACTTTTTTTTTTTAATTCCGTCCATATATCTGTTTGTTTATTTGTTCCGGGTAATCTCTGAAACAGCTGGACCTATATGAACGGTTTTGTTTTCTTAGAAATGACTACGCTATTGACCTAGCAAGCTTAACAGCTTCAACGGAGTACAAGTAATATTTGAATTTTACGGGCAAATAACTAACTAATTAGCTGTTTTATTTTAAGCTAGCGAGTTCAGCAGACGATACCCGATATTATATCTATATAATAAAAGATTGAACACATATTGTTCGATAATGTATAGCTTAATATTTTCATTACTTTCTTATATAGTGTAAGTGAGTACTGAGGGTGATACATAGATACTAGTTTAAAGTTCCAGCTATGTGGCTTATGATAAATCCCATCCCATTCGATACACTATTAGTATTTACATATATAACGTACATGGTACCTGTTACTGTAGATTATGTGCGTGTCATACTTACAAATATTTTTGAAAGAGTATTATTGTTATTTATACATGTAATAACAATTTTAAATTTAATTAATACATTCAAAAAACGCGTGTGGAGCCGCGGGTAACAGCTAGTGACATATATAATTATATTGGCAATAAGTAATACGTTTATGGTCTAATACCTTATTAGAAAAATCCATTCTATATTCAGATTAAAATTGTATTATAAACAAACATAATTTAACTGTATATAATGAATGAGCTGACGTCTTAAAATCTTGCATAAATATAAATCAAAATATATAAACCTATTATTTGTCTAAACAGTTTTTTTTAATATTCAACAATTTAAATAGTGCTCATTGAACTCGATGTAGTATTCTTAAATAAAATAAAATGGTTGCCAAAATGACCAAAAAAACAATATAATTCTAATTACCGACATACATAGATACAGATATATTAATTTCAAAAGTCCGGTGAAGGTGTAAATACCTTGCCAGGTCAATAGCATAGTCAGTTCGAACAAAAAACAATCAATTATATTTATTCTTGGAGTCCAGTACAATACACGGTTTACGCACATGTTTACATTCATTCATACTTACAGTGAACAACATATTTTGGCTAAATTTCATGCGGACGAAGTCACGGGTAACAGCGAGTCTATAATAGAATACCTTAACTAACTTCGTATAAGGTCAGCTATCCGCCAATGAAAGTTCCATGAAAATCGGCCCAACCGTTTTGTTGATAGCATTATGGGCGAAACCACGGTTAACAGCTAGTCTAATTTAGAGTAGCCTAAGTCACCCGCTGTAATTTCAGCTATCTGTCAATGAACCTTTGGGACGGTTCCGCAAAATACCTCTTGGATACCCTGGACAGGTTGCAGAGACGGGCAGTCCGCATTGTGAATGATGCAGATGTAACAACGAATATAGAGCTGCTTCAGTTGCCCAAAGACATAGCCTCAAGGAGTGCTCCAATGAGTTATTTAATTTAATCCCTTCCTCACCTTTCCACAACCGAACTACACGCACTGTGTTTCGTAGCCACAGTTTTATGGTAAATTGTATCTGGGCACGAACTAAAAAGTTCGCGTTGTCATATCGTTGCCGTACCGTGAAGCTGTGGAACAATCTATCCCGGCTAGCGTGCTCCCTTATTTCAATGACATGGGGTTCTTCAAGCGTAACGTGAAGAGACATTTACACAGGCCGTCATGACAGCGGCGACCGGCGATGGATAATCTGTCTCTCGGTGGTTGCTGATGTTTTTGGATTGTACTATGCTTACCATCAGGCATAGTGTCCCTTTGTCGTGCTACAATAAAAAAGAAAAAAAATCCCGTCAAAACAGACTGGCAAAAATTTTGAAAATTGCATTTTTATTATCAGTAGCATGTATATTTTCATATATAATCGGTAAAAAAAAATGTTATTTTGATATTACATACAGACACTTCGTTTTTATTATATGTATAGGTAAAAAGCAAAACGACAAGTTATGATATAGATTTTATTGAAACATTAATGTTTAAGTTCGTCGTCTGTTTCTACTGCTTCACAGCTATGATATTTAGAGGAAGTGTCAGGACAGCTGTCGGCTACAGAGAGGTCATCCAAAGATGCAGCTGGAACTTCATGAGCGGCTAGAGGCATCAACTCCTCGTCACCATCGATATAGGCCTGTAGTGGCGTGCAAGTCCGTTTTATGTTGTTCGATAAGTGATCTGTATCACGTGTCCAACAGTCTGGAAAACGGATGTATCCTTACTAATATTACAGATGGAGTTATTGGCGGGATTGTGGAATGTCATATAGTGAATTTTATATTTTATTCATAATATTGTGTTATATGTATATTTTGGAATATTGGTGGTGTTTTTGTAGTACAGTTAGGTTATTATACACCAGTGAAGCGGATGGGAAGTAATACCAGGGAATAATCAATTCTATATTACCGCGAGCGAAGCCACAGGTAAAAGCTAGTCTCTCTTATAACTAAATCAATAGTTCACTTAAATGTTCGAGGAGGCATAATATTTCAAAATTTTAAATCGACTTAAAATAATTATAAGAAGCCAAATTTATTCAGGTTAAAATTAGATGGGTTAATTTAGGAGTTATATTTAAAAAATTAGGAAGATTAATCAGTGCTAATTAATTATACATGTCAATTTGATGGTTCCTGCGACTATGTTTTCGCGAAAATAGATTTCTAGTTTAACAGAAAAAATAGTTATTTTTTAAGTATATATTGGTTAAATTGAAATTTAGGTTTCTTTTAATTTTATTGTAATTTTGACATTATCATTTAACCTCTATAAAACTTTTACTGTTTTTTTTGTTATCCATCTTAAATGTTATCAGTTACTTAGCTCGTAAAGATGCGCAGTATGTAATACTCTGACTAGTTATTTATCTAGCAATGAGAGCCTTGTGAAAAATAAGAAGTAAAAAATATTGAAATATATCCAGTAATTTTTAAATGACGTATGCACAACGGCATACCTTTATTTTTGTATTTATACCTATTATATTAAAATATTGAAGTAAAGCTAATTTTTATTAAAATTATATTATTAGGACTATAGTAGCAACACGCTACGAAAGCCATTTTGACATATTACAACAGAGACGTGAAATACCGATTTAAATTCGAAAAAAATAATGAAATACTGCTTTATTTTTAATTATAATTGACGCGGGTTTGCGATGGTAACTGTGCTGGCCAGTGATCCTATATACATAATAATATATAGATTTGTGTTGTGAATAAGAAACACTACTAATAATAATCCATCAAGGGTTCCTATCCAACAGCGCTGTGTTTGTAAAAACGGGAGAAGATTTGTTCGCGGAACCATATTGTATAATTCGATAGATAGATATACAGTTATATGTATACATACTTTCTATAATTAGTATATATGAATTACATATACGATTATCCTGAATTAATTTTGTGTCCTAAAACATGTCGAATGTAGTTTCGATAAATTAATTATAACGTCACTGATCATAATAAATAACAGCAATAGGCTCCTTCAAACGTAGTCATTAACTTATACGAGACATCATGAGCGAACAAACGTCAAAACGGCCATCATAGCGTGCTGCTACTGTAATCACATTTTAGTTATTTATACATCTAAACTCACTAGGCCGTTTCTCAGGAGGCACCGGTTGCACTGTGGTAGGTGGAGGCGGATTGCTTGCAGAGCGTAGTCTCCGCGGGCTCCGAGCCAACGCGTGGGATATACTCGGTAAGCGTATATCCAAATGTGATCCTCTCTCAGTAACAATTTTATTATTCATAGCATATAATTTTGTTGTTATATCTCTAGCTATCAATATCATCACGACGAACGCCAAATACGGCTCTTTAACGAAGAGATATTCGAGGGAACTGCGTTGCCAGTAAACATAACGGCAAGATGACGCCGCTACTATGGACACCTGTTCGATTGAATTAAACATTTTTTGTAATCACCGGTATATATTTCATGTTATAGTATATCGGACAAAAATAATTTGAGTAATTTAGAGCAACTACAGAAACACATAGCTAGAAGCTAAAAACGATCTTGTTATATATTATCGGTTGATTATAATTTATTTATGTTATAGTCGGCAAACGAACAGACAGGTCACCTGATGTTAAGTAATCACCGCCGTCCATAGATACTTGCAACACCAGGGGAGTCGCAAGTGCGTTGCCAGCCTGTGTTTGAAGGGAAGGGAACATTGTTATTTCACGTCAGTTTTCTGTGAGAGAGTAGTACTACCCCGAGTGAGCCGACCCATTCATGAAATCAGTAATAGCTTCAGCGTGGCTCTACTACCTAAAGGCAAATAGGCAAAGGATTGTTTTTACATGTTCTATATAGATTAATATTATTTCTGTTCCATATATAACTTAACCATATATAACGGTTCGATATATCGTATCAAAAAATATCGATATTTTTTCGAATGAACATCCCTATGTCAATATATTTGCAAAGTATAATATCAAATATATAGGACAAATTTAGTCCATTTTCATATACATATTTTAGTTATTTTAGACTATGTTATGTCAAGTTTGCTTTTTAGTCATGTGCAGATGTTATTTTATTTTGAACACTAACCCCCCAAGAAATACTTACGGTAAATCCGGCGACTACAAAATTAATAGATGGCTATAATCTCACAACCTCAGCTACTGTGTGACTATCGTGCGACATAAGTACATTAAGAATATCAATAATAACCTAAATAATGCCACATAACAGGTACCGACACGTAATTAAGTGTAGATTTACGTGAAATAACCAATTTAGGTGTGTTCCGCTTGTTTTCGTAAGACAGTCTCTACTTCATCGATATTTAACCTAGTTTCTTACATTTATAGGCACTTTGCTATTATGCAGCCATATCAGACAACAATTAGGTCACCGGAATGGGGTAGGTAATGCCAAAGAGCGTCGTGATGAACGGCTTACTAAACCGATCGTGAAATTACATTCGGCTTAAATGAAAAACGTTAATGCTGCAAATGTTTGTACAGTATGTTGGCAACATGTTTGTCAAACAAACTTTGGTGACGCAATTCTTGATTAGGCAACTTGTTCCAGATTTAAAAACCGTTTTTGTTATTTGTTCCAATGATATCACCATCTATATATTAATACGTAAGGCAAAAACTTTGTACCTCTTTTTAAGGTAATTCTGTAAACGTATGAACTTGAAATTTGGCATAGTTAAAGTTTACTAGTGGGCGCCCAGTGGTCGACATTCGACCATAGTCATTTGATTTTTTAGTTTGAACTCTATTAGGGTTCTTTTGTCAAAGGGTATACTTCTATAATCGAAGGTTTTCATCGTGGCTACTTAGTTATTTGCCATGATCTTTAATTATATAAACATTTAAAAAAATCGATGTGTAAAGGATTTTCAATTAATTTTACACGAAACCATGAGGGGGGGGGGTAGTATTTGTGGGTGATATTGAATTAAATGTAGTCTGTTCATTATGAGAAATAGTGATATACCCAGTATCATCGTTGGGAAGAGTAATGGATCCACAATACAATCAAATGGTGAATCCAAGACAAAGATGTTTTTAATACTACCATTAGTTTTTGAAAATAAATTCTTTTTTGTTGCTACATAAGGTTCAATTGAAACATTGTAACCGCGGAGGACTAAGTCAAGGATTACTTTTATGAACAAAATTCTCATTTTGATTATGATCGACTGTATGTATTTTTCTACTCTTTTTTTTCTCGAACTGACTACGCTATTGGCTTTACTAGGCCTTCACAGCTTCACCGAACTACTAAGGCGAGCATTTAAGGCACTCAGCCGATTTTGTTTAGGTAATATGCTCAAGGGTACACGGCACACCTCGGTATGGGCTGTTACCGAGAAAAATATTCGATCTGACCTAGCTAAACTATGCTGAGCGTATAGCTATTTAGCTAAGCCTATACAATTAAAATTGCATGATTCAAAAACACAACATGTAACTCGGAAAGAAACGAACTTAACTACTCGATTCAGTTCGACAAGGGAAAAAAGTAATCCTTTCCACCAGTTTGTGTAAGGTGCATGTCTAAATATCTGTGTGTGTGTATAATCGGTGTGGTGTGTACTGTATAGCGATAGCAGCATCTTTGTGACCACCCGGGTGATCTCGAGCAAAGATGAGGGCTCTCCCTTTTGACGCACGAGAGAGGGGTTCGCGACGTGGCCGGCCACGTGAAATGAAAAGATCGAATTTGCAGATTAAGCGAACGGCGCCGGCGCCGGAATCTAAAAATAGAAATAACGACATTATTTATCGATTTTAGGGGAAGATAGATATAAACACGCGAGTTTACTCTATCTCATATTGAGGAAAAATTATTATTTCGAGACGACGGCGCGCGCGTGCCGTTGAATGGTAGCCACGATGGCGGGAAACTTCGCGATCGCACGAATAGGGCTCTGTTTTGGATAGTTCGCTACTTCATCGTACGCGGAGATCTCCGAGATCACGTGGACTACTAAGAACTGGGCTGACTAGTCCATACCGGATAATAAATCTATCTATACTATAATAAAACTGTAACAAGTCGAAATCTGTACATTAAATATTTTTTGAAAATTTTAATCAGGGTAGACTATGTTATCGATATAGAAGCCAAAAATAATCTTTTTACAATTTTTGTCTGTCTGTCTGTCTGTCTGTCTATCTGTCTGTCTGTCTGTCCCTATGCACACGCATCACTCTGAAAGTACTGAACCAATCTTGATGAAACTTTATATAGTGATAACTAATATTACGAGATTACGTCAAATATACTTTTTGTCTCATAAAATGCAAAGGGTTCTCCAGGATAAAGGATTAAAGTCTAGAATATAAACCCGAATTACTCTAAAAGTACTGAACCAATTTTAACGAAATTTGATACGGTGATAACTAATATTAGAAGACTACATCCAGGATACTCTTTGTCCCATAAAACGCAATGAGTTCTCCAGAATAACGAAAAACAAAAATTTGCAGTTAACGTAACTAGACTTTTTTGCGACACCTTAGTACAAGAGCCGGCAACGTTAAAAGAACAAGAATTTTAGAATACCTGGTTCTTTAATACATCAATATTTTTTTTTTATATCATAAGAGGCAAACGAACAGGTGGGTCACGGTATGTTTAGTGACCACCACCGTCTATAGACACTAGCAACACCAGGGGATTTGTAAGTGCGTTTCCAACCTGTATATAGGGGAGTGTAAGGAAACCTCCGGCACTCTCACTGACCGAACGAAACATTACAATGCAAGCACTGTTATTTGACGTCGGTTTTCTGTAAGTATTCTGGCAGTATTAGCCCGAACGAGCCGACCCCCTCATGCTGAAACCAGTAATAGCTTCAGCGTGGCTCTACCACCTACAGAAATTATCAATATATCAATAGACAGAATTTAGGACACTTAGTAGCGGGTTAACGTTGTATTTTTAATAGGCATTTTGATTTATGATTAATCAATAATAAGTTTAGGAACATTTTTTCAGTAACTTTTAAACGCAATTAAACATTCAGACACATTTTTTATAAACAATCATATATATACCCGCTGATATATTTTATAAATAAAAAAAAGAATGTGGTGTCGTGGGACACCAGGTAGGAACGAAGTTCTTTCGGCTAATGTAGAATCGACACTATTTGGAAAAAAAAAATCGTGCTCAATTTTATGTAATCGTAATTCAAATTATCAATTAAAATAACAAAATATGTCTCTTTATTTTTGTTTGACAACATAAAATTAAATAGAAATAGAAATAATTACAAAAAAGGAGAAAGAGAAAGATATTATACACTACTCGCTTATGTATACGACTGTCGCGCCTGCGCACGTCTCATTTAACTGTTTTATTCCATGCACTTTTCGTTACAGTTTTACTATCACATTTTTTTCAGTTCGGTCGCGCAGCAAAATCTCTATCTCCTCCAAGCCTGCCGTAAGGAACTTCGTTCCAATAATAAATTTCAAATCAATTATTTTTTTTCATAGCAAAGAACCAATTTCATTTTATTAAACATTATTGACCACCATATACAACGATAAACGTTAACGTATGACTTGGGATTGACGCCATCTCAAATATATGCGTCGTCGACCATCAGGCTATATAAAGCCGAAATACCTTGGGCCGGCGAGGTGAAATATCTTGGTGTTACTTTAGATAAACACTTAAATTTCGATTCACACACAGAAAGAGTGCGAAACAAAGCCGTATGGTCTTAGGTCGTTTCTATCATTTGCTTTGTCATAAGAGTAAAATATCCCCCAGACAAACTCACTTTATACAAAACTTGCATCCGTCCGATTATGACGTACAGTTGTTCGGTCTTTGCACATGTGCAAAATCGTATTCAAAAGTTGCAGGTTCTCCAGAACTGAGCCCTACGTAAAATACCGGTGCCCCATGGTACGTCCGGAATAAGGATCTCCACAGGACCTGGAGATGCTTTCTGTCTGAGCGTATATAAAATCACTTACAGGTAGTTATTTCGAAAAAGCCGCGAATCATCCCAGCCCGTTAGTGGTATCCGCCGCGAACGATGAACCCGTACCCAACGCTGCGCAGTATAGAAGACGACCGCGACACATTTTTACCGACCCTCCTGATTCAATCACGTCAGCGAACGATCAGTACCAGCCTGTCTCTTTAAACAGAGCGTGTTCTCACCCACGCCCGCATAACCGCAGATCACGCCGCCGTGGTCTGGGACTAAATTTCGCTCCCGTACACCAAATTAGGCTCTTCTCGGCAACGGCTCAAGCCTAGATCTGTTCCCTGGGCGTGGAGCCCTTGAGTACGCTGCTCATGCGATACAGTGACACAAGAGTTCTACCCTTATTTTTTGTTATCCTATTCTACATAGTTTAGACGATTTTTTCCTACACAAAATACATATAGAAGTTGTTGAGGCACGCATGCTTGGTACACATGCATGTTTCAATAACTTATATACGTATATAAGTTACCGGACTACTAAGACGAGCGCTTAAGGCACTCAGCCGATTTTATTTAGGCAACCAGTTCAAGGGTACACGGCACACCTCGGCTTGGCTGTTGCCTGTTGCATGCAAAATCGCGACCTATCTTAACTAATCTAGCTAACTATTCATATATGTATGAGTTGTTGAAACGTATATGTATACCAAGCATACACGCCTCAACAACTCCTGCATATATTTATTATCGGAAAATGGAGAGTTTTTTAGTTCGATAAGGAAAAAAGTAAACCTTTCCACTTTCATGTGTAACATGTTTCATTCATCATCATTCAGTGTTTCATGTGTTTCACGTGTGTGGGGGTGATCGTGTAGTGTTGTAGCAGTGATGTATATTTGTGTGTCACCGTATCGCGCAAGCAACGTACTCAAGGGATCCTTACCGAGGGATTGAACCTGATGTATAAAACTGGCTTGGTTTGAAGGTGATAGGTACTATGTTGTGAGTGGTACAGAGATTATTTATAAAAATATATTGGAAATATATTTCAAATACGTTTTTGAAACAGTTTACAACTCTTAAACAATAGTTTCAAGCAAGTGACATTTGACGTTTTGGGCGGGATGTTTGACGCTTCGATACGGTGTTCATATATTTTTCTTTAATACAATGGAGTATAAAAAGGGTTTAATACAAGTCGAAGATAGTTATGATAAAGTAAGAGGTAGAGATGTTTATTCAGTTTTATGTAGGTTAGTTTTTATTTTAATTGATCCTGGTAGATGACGCTACGAATGGGTACTAGGTTTATTTAAAAAATGAATACATGTAATCTGGGTATATGTTTAAGTGAATCCGTGGATAGTTTGGATTCACAATTGGAAACGGTAGTTGTGGCTGCAATCGGGTATCAGTTTTATTTGCGGGGTGGTAGGGCTTTACAACCTGACTGGGTCACAACCACCATGTACATGACGAACAAATCCGTAAGAGTGATTCGCTTCTGCGCGTCGCGTTTCGGGATCAGCCTGTGCATATCCAGCTTTTTGTAGGCCGGCATGATAGTGGCGACCAGCGATGGATAGTGTGTCACTCGGTGGTCGCTATTGTTTTTGGATTGTACTGTGCTTACCATCAGGCATAGTGCAGGCATTTTGCCGTGCTACGATAAAAAAAAGAAACAATTTTTTCGCGTGATAACCAATTTGGTGCAAACGAAGTTGCACGGGTCAGCTAGTAATAAATAAAAACGACATTTTGACAGCCGTCAATAACGAACTTCAAAACAGGTTGCGAAGGAGGTTGCTATGCTCGACTGTGAGTATTTTTTTACTCTTACGTTCCAATTACCCTTTTTCATCCTAGTTATAACTAAAAAGCTGTAGATATGTCATAAGCATTTCGAAAGCGCCTTGTTAAAATTTGGCTAGCTAACTTATTTTTGACGGCTGCCCCGCCCCATCAATCCGCCCGTATCTAAGCAACCAACTCAAACATATATGAATAGTTAGCTAGGTTAGCTAAGTTAGGTCGCGATTTTTGCATGCAACGGGCAACAGCCAAGCCGAGGTGTGCCGTGCACCCTTGAGCTGGTTGCCATTATAAAATCGGCTGAGTGCCTTAAGCGCTCGCCTTAGTAGTCCGGTGAAGCTGTTAAGACCTTGCTAGGTCAATAGCGTAGTCAGATCGAGAAAAAAAAAAAAAAAACTATTTCTTTTTCGCCACCGATATTGAGAATATGCCATCTTACTTCCAGATTTTATCTACGACAGTGTGGCGTTATAATATTACTTTACGTATATTGCGTTATCGTGCCATGTTTTGCCAATATCCTGATAATAACGTATCTACGTATAACGTATAACGCTTTTTAGTTATAATATCATTGTTTTGTTCATATATTTGTAATTAAGTACTGATGTTTGTCATTTCACTTTTCTTAAGAGCTACATCTATTATCTATCTATCTATCTATACTATAATAAAACTGTAGCAAGTCGAAATCTGTACATTAAATATTTTTTGAAAATGTTAATCAGGGTAGACTATGTTATCGATATAGAAGCCAAAAATAATCTTTTTACAATTTTTGTCTGTCTGTCTGTCTGTCTGTCCCTATGCACACGCATCACTCTGAAAGTACTGAACCAATCTTGACGAAACTTGACATAGTGATACCTAATATAACGAGATTACATCAAATGTACTTTTTATCCCATAAAACGCGAAGAGTTCTCCAGGATTTAGGATTAAAATCTAGAATCTAAGCCCGTATTACTCAGAAAGTACTAAGCCATTTTTAACGAAATTTAACACAGTGATAACTGATATTACAAGGCTACATCCAGGATACTTTTTGTCCCATAAAACGCAAGATGTTCTCCAGGATAAAGAAAAACAAAAATTTGTAATTAACGTAACTAGACTTTTTTGCGACACCTTAGTACAAGAGCCGGCAACGTTGAAAGAACAAGAATTTTAGAATACCTGGTTCTTTAATATATCAATATATATTTTTTGTATCATAGGAGGCAAACGAACAGGTGGGTCACGTGATTTTAAGTGACCACCACTCTTTATAGACACTAGCAACACCGGGGTGTCGTAAATGCGTTGCCAACCTGTATATTGGAGGAGGGTAAGGGAAGGCTAAGGAGAAAAGGAGAAGAGAGGTGAGCTTCCGGCGCTTTTACTGACCAAACGAAACACTACGATGCAAGCACTGTTATTTCACGTCGGTTTTCTGTGAGAGGTTGGTATTAGCCCGAAAGGACACTTGGTAGCCGGTTAACGTTGTATTTTTAATGCGCATTTTGATTTAATTAATTTTGATTTATGAATAGGTTTAGGAACATTTTTTTTTCAGTAACTTTTAAACACAATTAAAAGCATGAATTTATCACAGCCAGACATATTTTTCTATAAACAATCATATATATATATATATTTAATAAATAAAAATGATAAATTTCAAACCAATTATTTTTTTTAGCAAAGAACAAATTTCATTTTATTAAACATTACTGATATTAAGATTTCACCATATACAATGAAACAACAATAAACGTAAATGTGTGACTTGGGATTGACGCCATCTTAAATATATGCGTCGATTATCAGGCTATACGAAACCGAAATACCTTGGGCCGGCGAGGTGAAATATCTTGGCGTCACTTTAGATAAACACTTAAATTTCGATTCACACACATGTAGAGTGCGAAACAAAGCCATTATGGTCTTGGGTCGTCTCTATCGTTTGCTTTGTCATAGGAGTAAAATATCCCCCAGACATAAACTCACTTTATATAAAACTTGCATCCGTCCGATTATGACGTACAGTTGTTCGGTCTTTGCACATGCGCAAAATCGTATTCAAAAGTTGCAGGTTCTCCAGAACCGAGCCCTACGTAAAATCACCGGTGCCCCATGATACGTCCGGAATAAGGATCTCCACGGGGACCTGGAGATGCCTTCTGTCTGGGCGTATATAAAATCACAAAATCACTCACACGTAGTTATTTCGAATAAGCCGCGAATCATCCCAGGCCTTTAGTGGTATCCGCCGCGAATTATGAACCCGTACTCAACGCTGCGCAGTATAGAAGACGACCGCGACACATTTTACCGACCCTCCTGATTCAACCACGTCAGCGAAAGATCAGTACCAGCCTATCTCTTCAAACAAAGCGTGTTCACGTCCACACCCGCATAACCACAGATCACGCCGACGTGGTCTGGGGATAAATTTCGCTCCCGCACACCAGATTAGGCCCCGCTCGGCAACGGCTGAAACCTAAGTCCGTTCCCTCGGCAGGGAACCTTTGAGTACTCTGCTCACGCGATACAGTGCCACAAAACTTTACATCAATGCTACAACATCACACATATCACCTATACACACGTGCACGCCTACACGCTTACACGCTGTTTTTCTTTTTCAGAGAAATAGACGACAAAGAGTTCTACCCTTATTTTTCTCCATCCTATCCTATCTTATATAGTTAAGAGAATTTTCTCCGATACAATATACATACAGGAGTTGTTGAGGCACACATGCATGTTTCAATAACTTATATACGTATATCTAGATAGATTAGCTTAGGTTAGCTCAGATAGGTCGCGATTTTTGCACAAAACAGGCAACAGCCCAAGCCGAGGTGTACCGTGCACACTTGAGTTGGTCGCCCAAACATCCAAAGTCGGTTGAGTGCTTTCAGCGCTCGCCTCAATAGTTCGATGAAGCTGTAAAGACCTTTCCAGGTCAATAGCGTATACATTTCGAAAAAAAAATGCGTCGATAACATACGCTGCCACAATTATCGTTATCTTTATCGTGCAGCCAGTAGTACTGCACTAAACTATACCTATAGCTATATTCTATACACATATTATTTTTATAGCAATAAATCGGTCTAAATATTGAGTTAATAACTGAATTTGTGTGAAAGATGAATTTTGTACTTATTTATGTCTAAATATAATAATAAGAAAATTACTGCTATTCTAGCATGGATTAAGATTACTTTTATTTTTATTTTCAAAAAATAGCATCAAGCACATTATTGTCAATACCATAAATGTCTTTCAATAATAATTCCATTTTAATAACGTTTCAAAGTTAGTGAAAAATACATCCTAAATTTTAAAAATCAATATTTTTGTCTGTAATGGTACGATATACACAAATAAACGCAACTCTTACCGGCAGCCAGATAGCCCGTTGTTCGGATGAATATAATATATAAAACTGGCTTAATTGATTCTTTCCGGTATGGCCTCTACCTATGTAGGTATTTTCGCCAATATCAAGTGTGACAAATACACGATATAAATTTAATGCCAAATATTTAGTGTAACAATTTAGAATAATCTATAATAGAAATATATCAACATGGATAAATTACCAAAAGGTGATAGGTACTATGTTGTGAGTGGTACAGAGATTATTTATAAAAATAAATTGGAAATATATTTAAAATACGTTTTCGAAACAGTTTATAACTCTTAGACAATAGTTTCAAGCAAGTGACAGTTGACGACGCTTCAGCGCAATGTTTGACGCTTCGATACGGTGTTCATATATTTTTCTTAAATACAATGGAGTATAAAAAGGTTTTAATACAAGTTGAGAATAGTTATGATAAAGTAAGTGGTAGAGATGTTTATTTAGTTTTATGTAGGTTAGTTTTTATCTTAATTGATCCTGGTAGATGTTTTTTTTTCTTCGAAATAACTACGCTATTGACCGAGCAAGGTCTTAACAGCTTCACCGGACTACAAACAACGGAGTGTTTGATGGTGCTACGAACGGGTACTAGGCTTATTACATGTAATCTGGGTATATGTTTCAGTGAATCCGAGGATAGTTTGGATTCACAATTGGAAACGGTAGTTGTGGCTGTAATCGGGTACCAGTTTTATTCAATTTTTTCGCGTTTAAAAATACAATGGAAACCAGTGATAACCAATTTGGTGCAGACGAAGTTGCACGGGTCAGCTAGTATTAAATAAAGGTAAAATTGTGATTAGATGTGTTAATTACAGAAATACTTTCTCAAAAATATTTGTAAGTACGACACGCACATCATATACTGTAACTGTGTCTCGAATGGGATGGGATTTATCATCAGCCACAAATCTGAAACTTTAAAATACAATATAGCACCCTCGGTGCTCACTTACACCATATTAGAAAGTAACGAAGATATTAAGCTATACATTATCTAACAATATTTGTTGAATCTTTTATTGTATAGATATAATATGCCCATATTGTCTATACAACTAAGCTATTTCAGTATGTTGCTATAATTTAAATCACATATAAAAATATGACTTTCAATTATATTTATTCTTGGAGTCCAGTACAGCGCACGTCTCACGCGCATGATTACAGTGAATAACATATTTTTGATCAATTTTACACGGACGAATGCACGGGTGTGTTACATATCACTACACAGTGTAAAAAGAAAACTGTCTGTATGTCTGTTCGCGATAAGACCGAAAACTACAGAACCCAGCTTTATGCCGTTTTCACCAATATATAAAATGATTCTTGTGCAGATTTCGGTATAGTATGTCTTATTATCAGGGCGGACAACGTCTGCCGAACCCACTAGCTTAAAATAAAACAGCCAATTAATTAGTTATTTGCCCGTACAATTCCCGTTCAAATATTACTTGTAGTCCGGTGAAGGTGTTAACACCTTGCTAGGTCAATAGCGTAATTATTTTTAAGAAAAAAAAACGTTCAAATAGATCCAGCCATTTCTGAGATTACCCGGAACAAATAAACAAACAGACATATCGACAGAATTTAAAAAAAATGTTGATTTGTAGCACCACAGATATATGTATTCACCAAAAAGTATTTATTTTAATATGACATAGACACACTTTATTTTTATAATACGTAATATAACACAAATCAAAAATTGCGAACAAAACTAACGTACAATGAACTTTTGGGGGAGTTTTTGGCGGGATTTCAGTCTGTCAGATTTTAAATTTTATTCAAAATCTCATATTACTTGGCTCTATATTATGTAAAATTGGTGGTGTTTTATGTAATATTGTTCGTTTATTGGGCATAAGTGAAAGATAATATCCCGGAGCATGAATTTTGGGGTTTGAAAATTAAGAAAATAAAAATTTACGAAATAATATATAGAAGATATGGCGCTTATATCTCTACATTAACTTGGATATAGAAGAAACCTGGTTAACATAAGAACTACCCATATTAATAACTACAGAATTGGCAGTATGGACTAATTCCTTCACCTGTCTTATTGGACGAATATTATTACTACTAAACTTTTGAATAGCAACACAAAATAAACTTTGGAAATGTTTGCGATATAAATATACTACGTATAATCGAAAATTGGAAACAAAATTAACGTAGAATAAACTTTTTGAATAGGAACACAAAATAAACTGTGAAAATATTAGCGATAGAAAGTTATCGCGTTATCATAGTAACGTATATAATACTAACGCTAACACGCAGCGAAAGGTTTCAAAAGGAAAAATAGCCCGATTTTGAAACATTCTTCATCGGTGCTCCGCTTCTATTGGTTTTAACGTGATGATATGTAGCCTAAAGCTTTCTTCGATAAATGAGCTATCTAACACTACACTAACAATTTTTATAATCGGACCGGTAGTTCTTGAGATTAGCGCATTGAACCATACAAACAAACAAATTCTTCAGCTTTATATATTAGTATAGATTTGGCGCTTATACCTTTTCATTAATTTGGGCATTAAAGAAAACTGGCTACAGAATACATAATAACTACTTATATTGACAACTTCAGAATTGGCAGTATGGATTAATTCCTTCGCCTGTCTTATTGGATGAAATTATTACTACTAAACTTGTTGAATAGCAACACAAAAAAAAACTTGGAAATATTTGCGATATAAACGTATCACGTATAATCAAAAATTGGAAACAAAACTAACGTAGAATAAACTTTTTGAATAGGAACACAAAATAAACCCTGAAGATATTTGCGAAAGAATGTTATCACGTTACGATGGCAGCGTATATAATACTGACGGTAACACGCAGCGGAAGCTTTCAAAATAGCCCGATTTTGAGACATTCTTCATTAGTGCTCCGCTCCTATTGGTTTTAACGTAATGATATGTAGCCTATAGCCATCCTCGATAAATGAACTATCTAAGACTCAAAGGAATTTTCAAATCGGACCGGTAGTTCTTGAGATTAGCGCGTTCAACCATACAAACAAAAAAAAAACAAACTCTTCAGCTTTATATGTTAGTATAGATAAATACGTATTATATGATAAGAATAACGTCAAGACAGGTTAAGGATGAATAAATAAATGTCAATTAGTTTTTATAGTAGTAATATTTAATACTTTATTTTGATTGAACTCTTGATTATGTTATGCGTAAGCTCCAACTTACGGCTATATTCAATGCGGCCAAAAAGATTGATGAGAACAATGTCTACTTACAATTTAGTATTTTTTTATATATCATAGGAGGCAAACGAACAGGTGGGTCACCTGATGTTAAGTAATCATCACCGTCCATAGACACCAGCAATACCAGAGGAGTCGAATGTGCGTTGCCACTCTGTGTTGCTGGGGAAGGGGGGAGGGATAGAGAGAGGGAGGAAGATGGGCCTCCGGCGTTCTCACTGACCGAACTAAACGCAATAATGCAAGCACTGTTACTTCACGTCAGTTTTCTGTGATAGGGTGGTACTACCCCGGACGAGCCGACCCCTTCATGCTGAAACCAGTTATAGCATCAGCGTGGCTCTACCACCTAAGTTTAGCTTCTAAAATCTACGCTGGATGATAAAATTCTGCATATTGATAAATTGTGATTATTAAATAAAAGCTAGATGAGAATTTTGTTACGTACTAATATATATTTATATATTATAAACTAGCTGTACCCGCAGCTCAGTACGTATGTTTTTGAATTGTACTGAAAAAATATAAAATTGTGAGACCATGTCTAATTATAGTAATTCTCTTTTAAAACAATTGTAAGTACGACACGCGCGTCATTTACAGTAACATATAACGTACAAAAAGATATATAAATACTAGCAGTTTTTTTCCGAACTGACTACGCTATTGACCTAGCAAGGTCTTAACAGCTTCACCGGACTGCTACTAGCAATGTGTCAAATGAAGTTTATCATCTGCTACATATTTGGAATCTTAAACCACCATATAACTCGTCACCTCAGTGTTCACGGAACTAATGAAACAATGAAACAGGTTATTATAATCTATACTAATATATAAAGCTGAAGAGTTAGTTTGTTTGTTTGTTTGTTTGGTTGAACGCTATGATCTCAAGAACTACAGATCCGATTTAAAAGTTTCTTTTAGTGTTAGATAGCTCATTTATCGAGGATGGCTCTAGGCTACATATCATCACGTTAAAACCAAAAGGAGCTGAGCACTAATGAAGAATGTCTCAATATCGGGCTATTTTGGAAGCTTCCGCTGCGTGTTAATGTCAGTATTATATGCGTTGCCATGGTAACGCGATAACATTCTATCAAAAATATTTACATGGTTTATTTTGTATTCCTATTAAAAAAGTTTATTCTACGTTAGTTTTGTTTTCGATTTTTAATTATATGTGTTACGTTTATATCGCAAACATTTCTTAAGTTTATTTTGTGTTGTTATTCAGAAAGTTTAGTAGTAATAATATTCGTCCAATAAGGCAGTCGAAGGAATTAATCCATACAGCCAATTTTGAAGTTGTCAATATAGTTAGTTTTCTTCTATGTCCAAGTTAATGTAAAGGTATAAGCGCCGAATCCTCTACATAATATAACGTAATTTCTTATCTTCTTAATCTTCAAGACAATAGAATTAATGCTTCGTGGTTTTATTTTTCATTCATTTCACTTATGCAAAATAAACGAACGATATTATATAATACGCAACCAATTTCTACACGATATAGAATCATGTAACACAATATTATGAAAAAAATATAAAATCCACTACATGACAGACTGAAATCCCGCCAAACACTCTTAAAAAACTCTATTCTACATTAGTTTTGTTGCCAATTTTTTATTTGTGATATATTACGTATTATAAAAGTAAAGTGAGTGTAATTTATATTAAAATAAATTATTTTTGGTGAATACAATCTGTGATGTTACAAACATCAACATTTTTTTTAACTCTGTCGATATGTCTGTTTTTTTATTTGTTCCGGGTAATCTCGAAACGACTGGACTTATTTGAATGTTTTTTTTTTCTTAGAAATGACTACGCCTAACAGCTTCACCGGACTACAAGTAATATTTGAACGGGAATTTTACGGGCAAATAAGTAACTAATTAGCTGTTTTATTTAATATTGTTCGATAATGTGTAGCTTCATATTTTCATTATTTTCTTATATAGTGTGAGCACTGAGGGTGATATATAGTTTAAAATTCCAGTTATGTGGCTGATCATAATTCCATCCCATTCGATACACTATTAGTATTCACATACATAATGTACACGTTGCCTGTTACAGTAGATGATGTGCGTGTGATACAAATATTTTTGAAATAGTATTATTGTAATTTACACTAGATGTGTAATCACAATTTTAAATTTATTTAATATATTAAAAAAACGCGTGCGAAGCCGCGGGTAAC
>JACEII010000416.1:0-12647 GCA_014332785.1 Antheraea mylitta | reverse complement strand
TGAGGAAAATCCTGCATAGGATACCCTCCAGCCGTCGATTGGGGGCGGGGCAACAGCTGAAGGGTGATGCCGGACTCCTACCGGCTAAAAACCTCACCGGCCGCACGGCGCGAAAGTGTGACCAGGGTCTGGATTGCGCGAGCATTCTCCGCGCCCTGGCCACGCGCTCGCGTCGCCCGCAGATGGTAAGCGGGTCGACGTACGTCCCGAGAGTGCAAAGCACCCTCACGCTTCCCTCAGAAGCAGCGGCCTGTGGCCCGTGCTTAATCTCACGGGTTCCCATTTTGGACGGTGGGCGCCCCCACCCACCGTCGGGAAATTGCTCCACTGCTGTGACGAGTGGCAGGTCACAGCATAGTTATGCTGGTACAAGTGGGTGGTACCATGACATAGGGACATCTTTTGCTACGGTACAACTTGAATGGTACCGATAAAGTAATAAATAAAAAAAAAAAAAAAAAAAAAAAAAAAAAAAAAAAAAAAACACACACAAGACAGACATGGGCAACACCAACTGATCCGAGACCAATTGTACCAGACTCGACCGACCCTAGACAAACTGACCCCGGACCAACCGACCCACCACGGAAACAGACAAGACGATAGACAAGAACGACCAACCGACCAAGGACCAATTAATCACGACCAGAACGACCAAGATCAACAGGACTATGACCGGCTGAGAAAAAAAAAAAAAAAAAAAAAAAAAAAAAAAAAAAAAAAAAAAAAAAAGGGTTACGGAGGCCTGAAATCAGAGGCAACCCTCCTGCCTCGGTGCCTTACTCTGCCACGGCGAGTCGCGGTGGCTGTTGGCTCCCGTTCCCTACTCCTTTCTGCTTCTTCCTTCAAGAGAAGAACATCTTCACAAAAAGTCGTGATTGCAGTCCACGACCTTTCGTCCCTGAGTAGAGCGCGGACTATGGACGGGAGAGATAGGTCCGGTCCCACCACGGCAGCTAACTCGGCACGTTGATTTGCCCAAGCTGGGCATTCCTGCAGGGTGTGAAGAGCAGTATCGGTGTCACACAGGTGACAGTGGTGACATCTGCTCGTCAGTTCACGCCTTGCTATTCTGCATAAATAATCACCGAAGCATCCATGGCCAGTGAGGACTTGGGTCAGCCGGAACGTGAGAGACCCATGTGACCTAAGCACCCACTCCCTTAGCCTCGGTCGGATCGCCTCGACCGTTGCGAAGCCTGCCCTGGGTGAGACCAGCTCTTCGGTCCACTTCCGCAAGACCTCTTCCTGTAGGTACGCCCTTTGTGCCTCGAGCTCTCTGGGAGCAGTCCTCAGACCTCTGTCCCTCCTGTCGGACTTCCATGCATACATGGCAGCATAGAGCTCGGCTACTATCTCCCACGGGGGAGAGCTTGCTAGCAGACAGGCAGCGTCATGTGACACTGTGCGATAGGCACGGATACTTCTGACAGCCATGATCCGCTGCACTTTGTGAATTACGGCGACGTTAATTGGCGATAGGGCTTCGCTCCATACAGGAGCCCCATACAGCATCATCGACCGTATCACGCTTGTGTATAGCGACCGGCAGTGGGACCCCGCACCCCCCAAGTTGGGTAATAACCCAGCAAGGGCGGTAGCGCTTCGTAAAACTTTCGGCGCCAGGTCTCGGAAGTGGTCTACAAATGACCATCTGCTATCAAGGGAGAGTCCTAGATATTTGAGCTTGGGGCTAATCTGAATTTGGAACCCTCCTACGACCAAATACGCGTCTGATGGATGTACGCTCCGAGGGCCATAAAAACATACGGCCTCCGTTTTCTCCAAGGCGACTTCGAGGCCTAGCCTCCTTACCCTGTCGACCACGTGTGCGACACTCGCAGAGCCTAACTGGATCGCTTCGCCAAGTGTCTTCCCACGCGCGGTCACCAGTGTGTCGTCCGCATAACAAGTCAGCGCGGAGCCACGCAGCAAGGCGCCCCTCAGAACCCAGTCATACGCAACGTTCCAGAGCAGAGGTCCAAGGACCGATCCTTGTGGAACTCCACAGGTCACTTCTCTGCGATGGGTAATGGCGTTTTGTCCCTCGTAGATGATGTACCTATTCTGCAGATATGACCGGATTACATCGCAGAGATATCGAGGTACATCATGATACTGGAGTGAGCTCATGATGGTCTCCCACGGAATGCTATTGAAAGCGTTGGCAATATCAATCGATACTGCCAACATCACTCCTCTCCTGGAAAGCGCTTCATCACACAACCTCTTTACTCGCAAAATAGCGTCGATGGTTGATCGGCCTTCCCTGAAGCCGAATTGGAGATCGGACAATCCAGGCCCTGTTGTGGTCAGATGGTCGACCAGCCTTCGTGCAACGATTCTCTCGAAGAGCTTTCCAGCTTCATCGAGAAGCACGATCGGCCTGTACGCCGATGGGGATTCCAGGGGGCGGCCCTGCTTTCTCAAGAGAACCAGACGGCCGACTTTCCATAGCGAAGGAAAGATTCCTGCCTTCAGGCATTCAGTGTAGAGCCGTCTCATACGCTCTCCCAGAAACTCCGCCACGAGTATCCATACGCGTCCTGGGACCCCGTCTGGTCCAGGGGCCGCATTTTTTCGCCGAAGTCGTGCTATTGCAGAGCTTAATTCTACCTCTGATACTTCAGGTATGTCACCAGTGTCTCTTTGCCCAGATGTTGCCAGCGAGCCAACTGGATCCGAGCAGCATGCTGGATGCCTGGGAAATAGAGCCTCCAGGATCCTGACCAGCATCTCTGGTTGGAGAGTTTGGGTTATGGGTGGAGCCCATGGCCGCATGCGACCAAGCACATTGCGGTAAGCTCGTCCCCATGGGTCACTGTCCAGGTCCCGCAAGAGTTCCTCCCTAGCAACCGCTTTGGCTCTTTTAATAGCTGCCTGGAGGTTCTTCTTAGATGCCCTATAAGCTTCATAAAGCTGCTCCTCAGTAGCGCTGTCACGACCTTGACGTCGTCTACGATACCTTTCGTACCGCCGCCGTGCGGTGATACACATGGTACGTAAAGCCGCTATTTCGGAGGACCACCAGTAGACATTGCGCTTAGGTGGAAGGGTCTTGTATCTAGGCATGGCTGCGTCGCAGATCCGTGCCAGCGTATTCCGGAACCACTCCATTTCCGTCTCAATATCGATCGGATCTTCAGGTTGCGGGGTCCATGAGGCTACTATGGCGGCCTCTGTTACCAGGTCCGCATTTAAGCGTTTTATAGCCCACTTCGTATATGGCTGAGAGTTCCTGTAGGCGGCCAGTGGTGGTGTGCGGCCTATAGAGAACCGTATATAACGGTGGTCTGACAGGGACTCGACATCGTCGATCACCCTCCAATCTCGGATATGGCTTGCGACGTCCGCAGAGGCAAACGTCAGATCGACGATGGAGCCACCCTGCTGCCTGACGCAGGTATACACTGTCCCGCGGTTGACAACGTTTAAGCCGAGTGATATTGACCATTCAAGCAGTGCCCTTCCTCTCTCATCTGTTACGGGTGATCCCCAAGCCGACGACTTGGCGTTAAAATCGCCAGCCACCAGGATAGGACGAGAGCCGACCTGCCTGACGTAAGTCCCGATTTCGTCGAGGAGATTCTCGAAATCCACCAGTAACCTGTTAGGAGAGAAGTACACCGCTATAAGGGTCAGATTTCCCCATTCCAGCACGACATAACCAGCACTCCTTAGCTTCAATGTTACTGTTGGGACCCCCTCTCTGGGCATTGAGAGAACAGCAACCGAATTTGTTAAGTCCCCTGTCCAATTGTCCCTATTGGGAATAAAATATGGCTCGGCGATTACAGCAACATGTGACGACCATTCTGCCATTGTCTGCAGCAGGAGATCCTGCGCAGCCGCAGAATGATTAATATTCGCCTGAAGAACGTTGAGCGCCATATTAATCAGGGTGTCTGCTATCCTCCCTGGTCTCAGCTAGTGTTTGAGTACTGAGCACAGCTGGTGATTGTGGTTGATGCAGAGTCTTCTCCACTCTATCCACTCTTCCACGTTTAGATGCAGGACGCTTGCATTGACTACTGCCAAGCCTATGGTTAGCCTGACGTTTTGCTTCCTCGCAGATAATGCAGTGAGGAGTGCCGACGCAGTCCTTGGCTTTGTGGCCCGATTGCCCGCATCGGTAACATAACCCACTTCGGTCTACGTTGGCAGTGCATTTTCGTTTGACGTGTCCAACCTCAAGACAACGGAAACACCTTTCTTCTCTTGGCTGGAGCAGCTTTATTTGCACTGCAACCCAACCGATTAAGAGTCGATTTTCTTGCAACAATTTTTTGGCCGCATTTACGGGACATCGTACCCACACCGAGCATGTGCCATATGCAGATCGGCGTATTTCTCCTATCTTCATTTGGCTCGCTAAGCAGCCCCCTTTGGATGCTAGAGCCGTGATGACCTCATCTGCTGTGATTGCGTCGTCTAGACCCGTTACGCGCAAATCAGAGCACTTCATAGGTCTTGTAACCAGGACGTTGTTCTCTCCCAGCGCCTCATTAAGTATAACTTTCAGATTCTGGGCGAGGCTGTCGGCTTTCTCAGAGCTGGTCGCGCCTGGGACTTGTAATATCCGAGCGCCACTCGCGGTCTCTTTTACCTTTAAGTATGGTATACCCAAACTTACCATATCAACTTTGCCTTTGGCTAAGGATAATACCTTTTTGTAGTTGATATCGTCTGATGCATTGGGATTTATGGTCAACACGACGGCAGACGTCCGCGGAACCGTGAGTTTGGCAGGTTTCGCCGTCGTAGTTGCTTTCCTACCCTTAGCGGTACCTCGTTTGACCACCCTAACCCATTCATCATTTCCCTGAGTTGGTTCTGATTGAGGGGGCAACTGCTGCTGTCTGGCTGCCTCCGCTTCCTTGGTAGCCATTTTCTTCCGTCTCGGCTTGTTAGGCTTCTTAGTCTTTTCTCTCATAGGTGCCTGTGTGGCACCGATCGCGCCAGAAACAGCTCTCATCGGGGCGTTCACCAGAGGCTGAGGGAGTACTGGCTCATTTCTCCCTTCTATGACCTGCGGTGTTGTGGCTCTATCTGGGAAAGAGGAATGCATAGCAGGTGGGTCGCGGTATGTATTCTGAGAGGCAAGTTTCTCGTCTATCGCTCCAAGACGCGCACCAATCAATGAGACGGTCTGTTGCATTGTGGAGCGCGATACCTCTACAATCATCTCCCTAAGGAGCGTTGGGTCTCCCATTGCAGGGGTCGGTGGCTGACGGGAGACTCTCGCCAGCTCATCCCTCAGCTCATCGACTTGTCGCCGAAGTACCGTAAGCTCTTCCGCTTGTTTTGCGTGAGCTTCTCGAAGCTTATTGTGCTCGGCCTGCAACTTCGCCATTTCCTCCGGGATCGTTCGACTTCCTAACTCAGATATGGCATCCTGGATCGATCCCGTGGCGTCTTTCAGTAGGCGTTGAAAAACTCCTTTCAGGTTGTTTGAGTGTGCTGACACATACATTATCCTTTCAATGTCGGCCAGCACCCTCTTATTCAGCTCTGAAGCCAGCTGTTCCTGAGGCGCTTTGGCGATGACACCTTTCTGTGCTATTCGCTCAGCCTGCACCGCTTCGACCATCCGGCTCGCCTCTTCTTCCGCCTTTCGGCGTTCTGCCTCCTTCTTTAAGTCGTCCTGCAGCTTCTTGGCCTTTGCTAAGCCCACGTACTTGCCTACCGTGGGTGGACGCCCCCTTTGGTCTCTTTTTTCTTTCGTGACAGGCGTGCATAGTCTGAAAACCGTGGTACGCGTATCTGAGCACACGGAATCTGTGTCCGATGCATGAGTTTCCGCGGTTTGAACGTCACTCTCTTCACTAGCTGCGGCCGACTGGTATTCTAGCGAATTGCTATCATCAGCATCTTCCGCAGGTAAATCAGTAGTCCGTTTATCCGTTGCCATAGTCGTCGTGTCTTTGGCAGAATCCATTAGCCTTGTTCCTGCCCTGGTCCTCGCGTTCGATCGTAGCAAAATTTTGCCCCCCCCAGACACGGTGGGGCTGCCCGAGCCCGAGGGCTCGGGGAGGGATTCTCCGGCTCCGGTGGAGCCGGTACCCTCCTGGGGTAGTGTTTTTTTAAATCTTGCCTTCATATTGGGTGAGATCGGAGTCCGAAAAGAGTGCCGTGGTCATCGAGTGAGGAGGATTCGGAGTCCACGTAGCAAGCCAGAGTCGTGTCAGGTATCAGCCGTCGACCGAGAGGCGGTCGCCGTTGCCCGGGGTGCACCACGAGGAGGTTCCTGACATTCGCACCCTAACCTAACCTAACCTAACCTTTTTTTTTTTTTTTTTTTTTTTTTTGTTTAAAGGGGGGAAAATCCATCATGGATACCCTCGCACTGTCGGGGGACAGTACGAGGGTGATGTGAGACTCTTACTCACTAAAAACCCCCCTGCCGCCTTTGCGCGTAATTGGACCAGGGTGCGAGATCACGGTTAGCATTCTCCGCATCCCTGGTCGCGCGCTCAGATCGCCCGTAGATGGTAATGACGGGGATCATCCACTCGTGGAGAGCATTCTCTCCAAACGCTTCTGTGTGAAGCTGCGGCTACACCGTGCTTCTTCACCACGGGTCCTCCTCCCTATGTGGCAGTGAACGCCCCCGCATTCACTGCCAGGAGGGAATGTTAGGGAGGCCTCTGATGATAAGTGCCTCCGTCTCTCCTTCGGCGTCCGGTTCGCCCACGGCGTACAGCAGACACCCCGGCCGCTCTTTCTCGTTCGCGTTCTGCTTCTTCCTTCTTCGGAAGAACGTCTTCGCAGAAGGCAATGACTGCTGCCCATTCTCTCTCTCCACCGACTATAGCGTGGACCACAGCAGGTAGAGAGAGGTCATTTCCTATCGCCGCCTCTAGAGCGCTCCGTTCCATAGTCCATGCAGGGCATTCCTGCAGGGTATGCTCTGCTGTGTCTGTAGCACTATTGCAGTGGTGACAACGCGGTGAAGGCTCTCTTCTGGCGATCTGGTGCAGGTATTTGCCGAAACAGCCATGACCGGTCAATACCTGCACCAGTCTGAAGGTGAGTCCTCCGTGCGGTCTTTGCACCCACTCCATAAGGAGCGGTTTTATGGCCTCCACTATTCCACGACCAGAGTCGGCGAGAGCTAAGGTCTCACTCCATATCCTCAACTCAATTTTTATCAAATGTGCTCTGAGCGCCTCTTTTTCCTGCGGGGCCACTCTTTCACCCCGAGCAGCTTTGTCGCTGCACCATCTATGTATTTCAGCATGGGAGTGGGCTACTAACTCCCATGGTGTCGAGCCTGCCAGCAGACACGCCACCTCTGACGATACCGTACGGTATCCTCTGATTACCCTGAGGGCCATCACACGCTGTAGCCTCCTCAGGGTACCAGCACCACCGGGAGTCAGGGCATCGTGCCATACCGGGGCTCCGTACAGCACCATGGAGCGCACCACTCCCATGTACAGGGCACGACAGCCAGCTCCTGAGCCACCAAGGTTAGGCAGCAACCCTGCCAGTGCGTTAGCGCTACGCAGCACTTTGGGCTCCAGTTGTTTGAAGTGGGCGTCAAACTTCCACTGGCTATCCAGCACGATCCCCAGATACTTCATAGTGGGTTTGAAGTCTATCCGGACCCCACCTATTACGATATGTGTGCCGGGAGGGGGCGCTTTTCGGCGGCCGTGAAAGCAGATGGCCTCCGTCTTATTCAGGGCCACCTCGAGCCCGAGCATCCTGATTCTCCCGACCACTTGTGCCACGCTGACTGTAGCCAATCGTAAGGCATCTCGGAGAGACCTCCCCCGTGCTGTCACCAGTGTGTCGTCAGCGTAGCATGTCACTTCTGCGCCAGGCAGGAGTGCTCCGCGCAGCGCCCAATCGTACCCGATGTTCCACAGGAGCGGGCCGAGGACTGACCCCTGTGGAACACCGCACGATATCTCCCTCTGGTGGGCGAGCGCATCCTGTCCGACGCAGGTGACATGCCGTCCTTCAAGATAGGATCCTATTATTCGGCAGAGATAACGGGGTATACCGTGATGTCGCATCGCTTCCGTAATGCATTCCCAGGGGAGGCTGTTGAAAGCGTTAGCTATGTCTAACGACACAGCCAACAGCACTCCCCCCCGGGAAACGGCTTCTTCCGAGAGGGCCTTGACGCGTAAGATCGCGTCGATCGTCGAGCGACCCTCTCGGAAGCCAAACTGCACGGTCGATAGATCAGGTCCCACGCCGGTGAGGTGTCGGACTATCCGTTGAACCACGATCCTTTCAAACAGCTTACCGACCTCGTTCAACAAGACGATGGGACGGTAACCAGCTGGTGACTCGATCGGTCTACCCTGTTTGCGTAGAAGCACAAGGCGGCCTTCCTTCCAGCTTGAAGGGAATTGTCCCGATTCGAGACAGGCGTTATACAGGTGCCGGAGTCTGTCACCCAGCGCCTCCATCGCAAGCACCCAGATGCGGCCAGGAACTCCGTCGGGCCCCGGAGCAGTATTTTTTGCTCGGAGCCGTCTCACGGCCACGTCTAGTTCCTCGTCTGTGACCGGCGGGATGACCTGCGGGCCTTCATCCGCAGAGAGCCCAGTCAGCGCAGTAAAAGGAGGAGAAAACTGCCCTCTCTGCGGAAAAAGTGCCGCCATGATGTCGTCCAACAGACGAGGTTCCAAGCTCTGGGTGATTGGAGGGGCCCATGGACGCACAAACCCCAACACCATTTTGTAGGGACGCCCCCACGGATCGCCATTCACAGCCTCCAGTAGCTCCTTCCACGCCTGGGATTTAGCTCTGCGAATGGCGATCTGCAGGGACTTCCTGGCATCCCTAAGCTCATTGTAAAGGCGTGCCTCCGTAGCCGCATCCCGGCCTCGTCGCAGCCTGCGATGCCTGGAGTACCGGCGTCTCGCGGCCACGCACAACGCTCGCAAACGTGCAATGTCGCGAGACCACCAGTACACCTGTCGCCGAGGAGGCTGAGACCGGACCCGGGGCATGGCGGCATCCGCGATGCGCTTCATCGCCTCTCCGAACCAGCCCGTCTCCGCGACGACATCGACAGGCGCCTCCGGCAACGGCCACCAGGACGCGACTATCGAGGCCTCGACCGCCAAGTCCTCTCTTAGTCTATTCAGGGCCCATTTAGGGGTCGGAGTCAAGTCCGGGTTTCGGGTTGGGGGTGATGGAGAGGGGCAGACATCAAACCTTATATAAAGGTGGTCTGATAAAGACTCCACCCCTTCCATCACCCTCCAATCCCTAATTCGTCTGGCGACAACAGGGGATGCGAACGTAATGTCCACAATGGATCCCCCCTGTTGCCGCACACAGGTATTGACCGTCCCTCTGTTGACGACAGAGAGACCGGTCGTGATGGCCCAATCCAGTAAGGCCCTGCCCCGCGCGTCAGTGACGGGAGAACCCCACGCCGACGCTTTCGCGTTGAAGTCCCCCGCCACCAGCACAGGGCAGGGGAAAATCTGTCCGATAAACGACCCGAGGTCGCCTAGGAAATCCTCAAATTCAGTGAGGGACCTGTTGGGCGAGAAATATATACCGACAACAACCATGTCCCCCCACTGTGCCGCGACATAGCCGCGACCTCTTCTTCTGGTAATAAGGATCGGAGTCCCTAACAACGTAGCGGTGACGATGGCCACCGTGCCCGTCAAGTCTCCTACCCAGTTTTCTCTGGGCGGAACATTGTACGGTTCGGCAACCACCGCCAACCGTATCGACCACTCGGCCAAGGTCTGCAGCAAAAGATCTTGGGCCGCAGCCGAGTGGTTGATATTAACTTGTAACAGTTTATGGGCCATAGTTATTGGGTTTCCATTGACTGTCCGGCATCAGGCCCCGCAGAGGCGCTGGGAGCAGCCTTCGCTGCTGTATTTCTGAAGGTCTGGACCTTCCTAGTCGGTCTTCCCTTTGTCCTACTATTTACAGAGACGCAGCTGCTGCTGCCGAGCTTATGGTTCGCTGGCTTAGCAGCATCCGCGCACACTGGGCAGTGCAAAGCTGCGGAACAATCAGCAGCCTTGTGACCTGCAACGCCGCAGCGGAAACAAAGTTGGCTGCGGTCCGCTTGTGACGTACAGCGGAGCTTCACATGTCCGACTTCCAGACAGCGGAAGCACCGCATTGGCCTCTGCTGCAGGATTTTCACCTGTACGGCGACCCATCCCAGGAGGATTTTTCCTTCTTGCACCACCTTTTTCGCTGCTGCAATGGGGCAGCGAACTAGCACACTACCCGATCCGTGGGGAGTGCGTCGTATTTGTCCCACTCTGATTTGGTTAGTAGGACAGCCCCCTCTCGAAGCCACTGCCCAGGATATTTCGTCCTCGGTGACAGCGTCATCCAGGCCCGTCAGCCGCAAGTCGGCGCATTTAGCAGGCCTAGAGACCTGAACCATCCCTTCACCCATTTTAGAAGCGAAGACAGCCTCGAGCTCTTTCGCTAGAAGGTCTGCCTTATCCGCACTTGTTGTGCCAGGAACTTCGAGCTTGCGAGCTCCTGTGGCCGTTTCTTTAATTTTGACGTAGGGGATGCCAAGACTGATGACATCCACCTCCTGCCTTGCTATCGTCACCACCGCCTTGTAGTCGGCCCCAGTGGCTACTGCTTTCTCTTGCAGCGTGAGAACTACGGCCGACGTGCGAGGCACCGAGAGCTTAGCCGGTGTCTTTTTCTTCTTACCCTGTGGGGTTTTTGTCGTATCTTTTTTGGTCCCTTTCTTCACTACCGTGGACCACTTCTCAACTTCGACAGGCGTCGACGAAGAGGTATTTGGTTGGCGAGAAGCCTGTTCCGCCTCTTTGGCCGCCAAAGACTTCTTCTTGCCCTTCTTTTTTCCCTGATTCCCAGGGACAGTCGTAACCGGTGCAGATGCCACCTCTGGTGCCGCAGGTTCAGTTACCGCCTGAGAAGCGCGTCGATCCCCTGCCAAGGGAGGCCGTAAAAATCTGCCTTCTACAGCCTCCATGTAGGATCTCATCTTACTACCAAATTCATGCATCATATTTTGCATGGCGTCTTTCAACATCTGTTGAGTCACCACTGCCGACGGCTCCTTCTGAGTTTCCACGCTATGACGTTTCGGTAGCGGTGGAAAATCTTCTGTTCTTTCCCTACGCGGGGGAGAAACTTGACGTTCTCTCTCGATCTCGACCGGCGCAGGGGAGGCTGTACGGTCTTGTTCCATTTGACAGGACTGCTGGAAATTCGCTCTCATATCCGCAATCTCTTTGCGAAGCTCAGCGATCTCCGCAGCCTGCTTAATCTCACTGGCCTTAAGTCTTTCGTAAGCCTCTTGAAGTTTTGTTAGCTCTTCAGAAGCAGTCGTTTTTCCCAATAAAATTGCCCTTTCCCTTATCGAGTCTGCGGCTTCATTTAGCGCACCTCGGCTCCCCCCTTTCAAATTCAAACTCCTTTTAACGACGCCGAGTATTAAATCGACGTCGTCAATTATGCCGCTGGTAAGATCTGAGGCCAGCTCCTCCCCAGAGACTGCTGTGGCCTTCCTTTTGGCAGCTCGTTTCCTCCTAGCCCGCGATGCTTCTAGCATTGACTCCTCCTCTGCATCAAGCTGTAGCTCCTGTTTTTTCAGGAAGAGGTATTTCTGCTTGGCCTCAGCAAAACCGATGAAGTCGCCTGTTGTTGGTGGCCGACCTCTCTTCTTTTTTGAGGCAGTCCTTGTAGGAATGGGTGAATCCTCCATCTCCAAATCACTACCAGGAGCAGAGGCTGACCCGACCCTCTGGAAGAATTTACTTCCTGAGGCCAAGTTCCTGTCGTCATCATGTACTGGCGACACCATACCAGTGTGGCCACTGTCGCTTACCGTTGATAGCCTGTCTATTGAAGGGGCTCTTTGTAGAACCACTATAGGCAACTTTTTGCCCCCCCCAGAAAACGCGGGGCAGCCTGGACCCGAGGGCCCAGGGAGGGATTCTCCGGCGTCGGAAACACCGGTACCCTCCTGGGGTAGTGTAAATTCAAAAGTTGCTTTATCCATCTTGCTTTCGATATCAAAAGTCCTTGTTCTTGCATGGGTCGTCGTAATTTCTTGATCAGGTCTCCATATGCTCGCCAGGGTCATTGTTTCTAAATCCAACTGTCGTACAAATTTGCCCCCCCGAGAGAACATGGGGCAGCCTGGGCCCGAGGGCCCAGGGAGGGATTCTCCGTTTCCGGTACCCTCCTCGGGTAATATATCTTTATTTGTACTGGCCATGTTTGCTACATCGGTGTCCGTTAGGAAAGCCAAGGTCAACGAGAGAGGAAGAATCGGTGTCCGTAAAACAAGCCAGAGTCGTAATCGGTGTCCAATGAACAAGCCAAGGTCGTCAGATTAAGAGGAAGCAGAATCCATGAGAAAGCCAGGTCATCGTGTTTGTAATCACTATCGAAATCCGTAAAGCAAGCCAAGGGTCAACATTTAAAGAGGAATCAGAGTCCATAAAACAAGCCAGGTCATCGTGTGAGGAAGGATCGGAGTCCATAATCAAAGCCAAGGTCGTGAGGACCAACACCTCGTCGTCCACCTCCTCTGCCTGGCAGAGGAGTGCGAGACCAGGCGCCGTCCTCGTGTCAGGTATCAGCCGCCGACCGAGAAGCGGTCGACGTTGCCCGGGGTACACCACGCGGAGGTTCCTGACAATCGCACCCCA
>JACEII010000415.1:0-25411 GCA_014332785.1 Antheraea mylitta | reverse complement strand
CTCTGAAGCGGAATGTCCTATCAGTGAGATAATCGCGGATAATATGAATTAACCTGTCGGGTACGCGAAAATTCTTTTCATTTTTAGGGCTAACATATGCCTATGATATTCACAAATAACGAGGCTTTCTATTAGTAAAAGAATTCTTCAAATCGGTTTTGTAGATCCAGAGATGTCACAAACTCACAAACTTTACCTTTTTATAGTTGAAAACCGACGTGAAATAACAGTGCTTGCATTGTTGTGTTTCGTTCGGTCAGTGAGAGTGCCGGAGGCCCACCTCCCTTCCTCTTTGCTCCTCCTCCCTCTCTCCCATATACAGGCTGACAACGCACTTGCGACTTCCCTGATGGCGCTTGTGTCTATGGACGGTGGTGATCACTTAACATCACGTAACCCACCAGTGCGTTTGCCTCCTTTAACATAAAAAAAATAATATATATATGAATGTCTTCAGTATGTGTGTATGTCACTGAACTCCTCTTTAACTGCTGGACCAATTTTGCTGAAATTTTGTGTGCGTGGACAATTGGACCCAGTAGGTGGCGCTACGATTGACTTTTAAGATTTTTTTATTATCAACGCAGGACAACCGCTAGTATTAGTATGGATTAATGCGTTAATAATTTTACTCTTAAGTTTTTAAGATAAAAATTTAATAACATTATTTAACCACTATGGTATCCAATAAATAGTTGGTATCATACTTACAATCAGACAATTGATTTTGTGGGAAGCCTTGTTTTCTCAGTTCCGTAATTAATTCACATGTAGTAAAGTTTAAGCTGAGAGTTTGTCTAAACAGAATTATGACGGAATAAATAGTTGCGAAAATTGTTTTATCCTGAGCCATTGTATCACGTCTTAACCGTATTACTATGTTTAAGAAACTGAAGATGATATTTTATGTCAAGGAAAACAACGCATTTTTAATAAAACTACGTAATTGCCGAAAACATAACCGTTTAATTAATTAATTATTGACAATGTAGTAAGTAACACAGTGATGTGAAATGTAAAGAGATAAAATGTCAAGGTACCTGTTATTTCCTCCTCAACTTTGTGTTATTGTTTATTGTTAGAACCTGTTTACATTACCCGATACGATATCACTAATTGCCACTAATTATATCATTAGTGATACTATAACTTTTTTTTTTCGATCTGACTACGCTGTTGGCCCTGTAAGGCCTTAACAGCTTCACCGGACTACTAAGGCGAGCGCTTAAGGCACTCAGCCAATATTATTCAGGTAACATGCTGAAGGGTGCACGGCACACCTCGTCTTGGGCTGTTACCGAAAGAACCCGGTCTGACTTAGTTAAACTATTCTAAGCTATTCATACATATGTTCGATTGTGAGTCATACAATTAAAATTATACGTGTATATCGGAATTAAAGATACTATAACTGATGAACAGTTTATCAACTTTTTTGTTAAGTATATCTAATAGTGAAATCGTTTCGATTTCAATTGTTCATTGAAAACTTTATATATGTTTTACGCTGAGTATCAGCAAAAAGTGTGTAATACGTATATGATTGTTATAAACTGATATATTCCAAAAGTAAACAAAACATTAATTATCAAATGAGTTATTAATCAGAACAATGTAAAAGGCAAGTATGTACATAATTTATAATTTACGTGGTTTATCTGCGATATCTGATAACGACATCGTATCGGATAATCTAAAGTTAAACGTTTGTCCTTTAAGTGATTTCCTTTGAATGTAGGGAGGAATGGGTGAATACAGAATATTAACTTCACAATTCAAATAAAATCACAGATTATAACGATTATTTTAATGTTACTAAAACTTCTACTCGTTAGTTATCTGATGTCTATTGGTTTCTAGCAATATATGTACTTTTATTACAGCAATTCGTATATATGAAATAATATAAACAACCAGATTATTATATCTGCCTCTATATTTGTATAAATGGAATATGACAAAACTTTTGGGTTTTGTTTTAACATTTGCACAATAATATTAATTTTTAATTTCATACAAAAATATGACTTTGGTGTTTTAATCAAATATTTTTCATTTTTACTGTACGGCAAAAGTTTCAGTCTTATTCGTTCATATTTTCAACAACACCCATACGTTATAAAGATTTCCGATAAATGCATACTATCCATAAAAACGATATCAAGAACAATTAAAGAATTATTAATCATCCGAAAATATGTGAATTTTTCTAGTGGTCTGCTCCGGAGTAAAAGGATGGTAAGGATGTACACATACTGTCCTTTTAGTGAACAGGAAAAGAGAAACTCTTCGCGCCAATCCCACTCCAATGTCGATGCTTTTGTGTCTTGGAACTTCCATCATCGGTAACTCTTCCTCCTCGTCTTTACCCTTGAAACAATTTAATCTTCGAAAACTACTGCACAGTTTACCACACGGATTCAACGATGACTGAATGCTCGGTAATCTCTGAAAAGGAGTGTCTTTCTCATCTTCGTCATTTTTGACTCGATTATATTTTGTATTTATCTTCTTTGTGTATCGATTTGATTCTTCAGCTCTAACTGATTTAACAAATGTCCTAGTTGTTTCCGCAAGTGCGATCACCGAATAATCATCACCACTCATTACGTTTCTGTTGTTATTTTTTTTCAAACATTTTTATTATACGCGTTCTCCGTTTATCACACTAAACTGAGCTCCTGTCTAACTTTTGGCATTGATTCAGTGTGACGTCGGTATACTTATGATAAGAGTTTCAGATTACTGTGATTATGTTGACATATCTCTGTGATTTTTATGTTGCAGATTAAAAGTCGCATATGAATTTAGTCCTTTTTGTTAAGCGTTTTGAGATCATTCTGCAAAATTTATGATCACAATGAAGTCATTTTAAGAAATAAATCAAAAACGTAATTATATTCAGCGGTCACTAATTTAAAACATACAATATTTGTCGTTTTATACCTTTTCTACACTTTCTGAACTACCAACATTGGTAGAAAAACAAAAATTGACGGTATGTCGGTAATACCAATGTTGGTAGCTCGAAAGTGTTGAAGCTTTTCCACTATCGTATTTAGGAATGATTTATCAACGGCCTCTAACGGGTGTTACATGTGTATCTATTAAGCTCTAGTAAAGGTTAAGCGTGTGTTATTAGATACTCATAAAGTGTAAGTTATGACTATAAACGATAAAAACTATAACTGATTATCCACAGGACCGTAGCGAGGTCAAATTGCAATTGCAAATTGAGAAAAACTGATGTAAACACAATAATACAGGACGAAAAAGTATAACTAGTGAATATTGACCTCGTGTGCACGAACCGTGAGAGGTTGCAGTATTTCTCCGGTATGAAACAATTCAACCATGTCAAACTGTCGATGTCTCTTAAATGATTAGTTAATATAATAGAAGTTAATATTTTCTTAACAATAATGACTATAACTTTCATTCATATTAATGATATGTTATCCTCTGGTTGCATTTATTGTTATGCTGACGACAGCGCGGTTCACGGTGGATTTTGCAGTAGGCCCAGCACTAGTGGTGATGAAACTGAGAGAATGCAGGCTGATCTTGTCACAGAGCTCAACCAGTCTCAGGGACTCTTATCTCTATAAGGTGTAACTCGGTTGAGTTCAATGCCAAGAAAACACAGGTTTACGTGTTCTCTTGTAAAAAAAATCCATTTTCTCCTCTTCTCACTCTTCGGAATGACTCGCTTACAAAACGTGACAGCCTAAGTATCCTAGGGATCAATATCCGCTGCGACCTTAACCTTAGGGATCACATTGGGAGTGTTATCTTTGCAAGACCTAAGAGATTGCGTATTCTGAATAGAGTACGACGGTTTTTTAAGCCCGGCCAACTACACCTTCTCTATAAAGCACAAGTTAGGCCGTGTAAGGAATACTGTTCGCATCTCTGGGATGGTGCCGCCCAATACCTCCTTGAAGCTCTTAATAGGTTGTAGCGACGGGCTGTCCGTATTGTGAATGACACAGACATCACTAACAACCTTCAACCGCTTCAGTTACGTAGAGACATCCCGTCACTGAGCGTGTTTTATCGTCTGTGTCATGACGAGTGTTCTGAAGAGCTGTTTAAACTCATTCCATCTTCTCCTTTCCACTTCAGAACTACACGGGCGGGTACGCGTCTCCACAGATTCGCAGTGATCGCCATCCCAGCTAGAACGAAGAAGTTCGAAAGCTTTTTTCTTTGTTTACTGTGAAGATATGGAATTGCCTCCCAGCCCGTGTGTTCCCTTCCTCATATGATATGGGGTCGTTCATAATAGGCGTGAAGAGGCACATTTGCAGGTCGGCATGATAGCGACGACTGCCGTTGCTTTTGAAGACCCACAGCCACCGATATCTGTGAACTGTACCGTACTTTCCATCAAGTACTGTGCAGTCATTTTGTCGAACCAGTTACAAAAAAAGTCAGAAATATCTCATCAGAGATACATGACCCCGTGAAGGGATTATTCTAAATCACAATTGTACGTGTTATTTCCTGGCTCTTTCCAGGTGACAGCATATGAATCAGCGTCCTTTTAGTAGCCTCAATGTAATTTGGTCTCCTTTTATCCGTAGACTATCCGTATTTATGAGATCTTATTTCGACAAGTTAAGGTGGATGATGATTAGTCCGACTGGTTTCGGCCATGGCGACCACTTTGACCCCTAAACTTATTAATGGCGCTGGTGTGTTCGAAGATGGCTTATGTAGCCTATTTTCGCGGCGAAACTACGTGAACATTGAGGACACGTGAGTACGTCGTTCTCAAAATGATATGTTATGGCAGCAGGAGGGCAAGCCTTTAACTGGTCGCGTTTGGTAACAAGGTCAGCTTTACGCTGAGCCTCCGACTTGCGTACTTGGCTGTTTACCATCCTGCGCCATTCTGGCTGTTGTGCTGCCAAACTTTCCCAGCAAGAGGGCTCTATATTGCATCTCTTCATATGTCGCTTTTGGACATCCTTGTACCGGAGGAGGGGACCACCGGAATTCCGCTTGCCCTTCTCTAGTTCAGAATAGAAGATGCGCTTCGCCACTCCGCCACTCTCTCCTCCGTCATACGAGATACAACAGGTGGATATGTCCAAAACATCGCCATTTTCTTAATACGCCTATTAAATATACATAACACCCGTTATACAGTAAAGATTGTGCAGGAGATGCAGCATATGTGAATATGAATTGAAAGAAAATGTAGAATGAGGGATGTATGGTGCATGTTTTGTTGTTAGTGAGATTGTTAATTCAATTGTTGGGTGTTCTATTCGGTAATATACGTAACATTCCTCGAGATCCTCTCATTATTTTATGGCGGTGTTGTATTCATTGCAGAGCGACCGATAGTGTATGAGAAAGTGATGTGAGAGAGTGAGAAAGTAGTGCAACCTGCACTACTATTTAAAGCCAAAGTAAAAGGCCTTTTTCTTACATTAGCCAATGCGCCGATGATGTTTTATACTGTTTTTATAGTGATCCGAGGATCGATTGATTCTAGATATTCTACCTGGTAACCTATTTGTCAATACTTTATAGAAATCATAGCTAATCTGTACATTCCAAAACTCGCCGCGCTTTTTGAGGGTATTTCGCCTTTTTTATCTACCGAATAGGTACCACAATTTTATTATATACGTATTACGTAAATTCTGTTCGGTAAGGTTTCCGTGAGGTTTGGCAATCTAAGAGTTGCTACTTTTGGGTGACTAAAAAGATTCACTACTCACTGCAATGTTGTTGTAGTATTCAGTATTTTTATAAGTTTTTTAATGTCATCTGATAGGTGTTTATATTATTATTATGTTAAGTAAAACATCAGGTGGTATAAAAAAAATAAGGAGGATTAGTAAGTAGCATAAAGGTTGGAAGGCGCTGATTCAGTGTCGAGTTTAATCGATATATTATCTTAATCATAGTTACTTTTTATCTTTTTTTCATATATAAATGAATAAATATAATACAAGCTTAAATATTTAAATGGAACATCGCGCATTAATACCATAAACAATTACATACTATGTGCCATGTAACTCCAAATATATTAGTATTAAAATAAATAATTTATCGCAACTGCTTTTAAATAAATGAATTGTTTAGCACGCAACGTAGCAAGGTCTTCCATGCTCGTACTCGTTTCCAGTGTGACGTAAGCTAATGCAGTATCTTATTAAAGTATGACTTTCCCTTTCTCACTCGTAGTTTTACGTACTTAAAAAGAAGGTAAGGTGATATCAATTTGGTATTGTAACTATGCGTAAGCGTCCGCGTCATCACAGTTTTTCCCAGAGCGGCAGAATCAGGCTGAATGACAAATCACAACAAAGAATCGACTTGAAGCATTCAGTCTTATTGTTTTTATACTGTAATCTACCGTGAAGGTTATTATTAGTGCTATGTTATTTGTGTTTTTCTCTTTATATATTGATCTATACTGAATAATACTAAGGTAACAAAATCAAATTTATAATATTTCCTTTTAAATAAATTTACTAAATCATTATATTAGAAAAGCGCTTTGCTTATACTAACAAGTTGTTTAGTCGTCCACTCGTACTAATATTTACAGATAATTGAAAAAAGTCATGTGATATTTTATTATTTTCGGTTTACTTTATTATCAACAATGTGCGTGGTTTTCCACGATTGATAAGACTTTAAAGGAAATTAAATTAACGTAATATTTCATTAGAATTCACGATCAGCGATAATTTAAGCTGCAAACCTTGATAATTAATATTTGCTTTAAAGTCAGATATAAATTGTCTCTAATTGTACATTACATCATAGAACCGATATTTTCAATAAAAATCATTCAAATTATAGAGTGCATAATATCAGGCTATATAAGTTGAAAATGTATAACATAAAATTACGTTTTCAAGAGACGTTACTTATTTGAGATAATTTTATTCAAAAATAAATTAATGTTATATACCGCTGCCCTCATTATATACTGTTGATAGATAAAAACAGGTAGGTTGAAATAATATTCAATTACTCCAAGATATTCAAAGTATTGTTCATTATAATTTTTAATAAGTTGTGTTATTATAGCAAATTTTCTTGGATCACCTTAGTAGGTAGGTGATATTATTCATCTATACTAATATTATAAAGAGGTAAAGTTTGTGAGTTTGTGACGTTGTGATGTTGTGACGTTGTAGGGGGTAATCTCAGGAACTACGGGTCCGATTTGAATAATTCTTTCAGTGTTTTGTGTGTCCTTCAGTGTGTCTTGATATTCATTGAGAATGGTTATAGGCTATATATTATCACGCTAAGACCACTAGGAGCGGAGCACAGATGAAAAATGTTTTTTCCTTTTGAGAACGCGAACGAAGTCGCGGGCAGAGGCTAGTCGTAAATAATCAACTAAATACATATTTCATGTTCGTCATGCGACTAACTATTAATAATTATACTAATGTATTTTAATAAGAAAAACTAATTATCAGTTAACATGCAAGAATACTTCAAACAATTAGAGTTATTAAATTTAATTAATTACGTTTATTGGTGACATCATTTTTTAAACTCTTTGTTGTATTGTCACCAAGGGAAAACCGTGTCACAGAGTAATCTCGTATGTCTAGGAAAAGGTGTATTAAATGTTAATTTGTTAGCAAGTTACAAACAGTGGCAGTTGTTAATTAATATTAAGCGGTTACTGTTCTAAATGTGTTGGACTGAATATTTAAAAACCAGTTTTAAACAATTTAGTGTTCCGTTATATAGTGTTAATATCAGGTGTGTTTACTTGTAATTGTTGTCAATATGTTAATAATTAACACCATAAATTTCATAGGATTAAAATAGATTTTCACAGCACACAAATATGTAATAATAAATTAGTTTATAAATAACTTGCTCATAAGCGTTTTAAATTTTTCAATGTTGTCTCATTACATTAACAATATATCTTATGTACAGGAAAACAAAACAATCGAAAGCAAAAATAATGTACAATACATTGTTTACTAAATTTCTTTAGTCTTTCGTAGTGCTTACAAAAATCGTAGTGTCGTAAAATTGTAATAAATTCTTATTAAATGGAAACGTGATGATTTGACTTGAAATGCAACAAAAGAAAATCGAAATCTGTACTATATTTTTGCGTGGTACCTTACTACTAGTATTTCATTTACGTAAAAGATTAGTTACATGACCAATCTTGGGTTTATATGATAATCTAATAAATAAATTGAGTGTTTAAAGTACTGTGGTCCCTAGTAAAGGTTTATTGATTTGAAATTTGGTTCGTACGAAGTTTGTCGAACGATAGTATAGTATTTTAAAAGATTTATATTTTTAATTTATTGAAGCGTTTTGTATTCTTTGTGTAGATTATTTAAAGTCGACCAAATTCCTACTGTCATGAAAATGTGTTTAAAATATACCTGCATCTAGGTGTGACTCATAGTCACATGTTATCACTTTTATTAAGTAAACCAACTGGCGATAAAACCAAATGATAAGAATCGGCCATTTTGAAATTCGGAAAATACGACTGTGGCACTTAATAAGATCTATATAAAGCATTGAATAAGTTTATACGATAACGTCTCGCATTACAGGTATAATTAACTCATAATTATCGTTTTAGTTAAAAAGGATAACATCAAAAGAATGGGCCTGTGTCTATCGTTCGACTGCGGAGATTGTGACTTATGTGTGAACCCTTGCTGTTTGGCGCTTAGTGCGTGTTGCTTAATACCCTGCCTGTGTCCGAACGCATGTGGTCAGCAGCAACAACCACCACAAACGGTCGTCGTCCATCACCCGCCTGTCGTTATCGAACAACCACCGCCGCCCCAGGGTTATCCTTACCCTCCGCCCCCGAATAGTGGTTACCCCGGCGGTTACCCGGGTTATCCACCTCCACAACCGGGATACCAGTACCCCCCACAACCTATGTACAGATGAGAAACGTGTAGTTTAATTAAGGTGAGTTTTCTGTGGACGACTATTTTGCTCTTTACATATATTAATGCATAATATTCACAGTAGATATGGTTATTTGGTTATTATTACACCGCCACTATACTTTTTTTCAGCTTGTTAGTGAATATATAACGAAATTAATTTGAATAGAAACAAAAAAAGACAATAATTATTTGGAAAATAGAAGTATTGTAGTTTCATATATTTTGTTAAAATTCAATACCCATCCAGTTCGACGTCTCAGAAAAACTTAAAATACATTAGATTGTATTCAAAGGAATAAGTGAACAGTAGCAATTATAGATAAATATGTAATATGCATAATAGCGTTAAAAATAATTTAATACTATATAATAACATTTATATTACAAAAATATGACCTTGGAATTGTTTTGAATTTGATTATCATATATTCACTATATTATCTAAAAATTCTACGATACTGCATAAATGTTCTTTATTTGCTTTCTTCTACGTTTAAGATAATAATACTGTTTAATTTTTCATGAAATTGAATATTGCATATGATGTAATTACTATGTAAATTCACAAACAGTCATATTATCATCATACCTACTAAATTTGGTTCGCCAAGGCTGTGTAGCATCGAGTTAAACAAAGGCAACATATATTTATTTAAAATTTGTTTTTGCCCGTGGCTATGCTTGGGCTAATTTTAATTTGTCCTCTCTCTCGGAAACAGTACATTTCTTACCGATTAACCCTATGCCTTTATATGTATTTAGCTTATATGCAACTTTTCATAATGACCGGTCGAGTACTTACGTCGTGAAAGAGTTAGAGCAAACAAATTCATCTTCGTATTTAGCAAGGAATTTAGCTATTAAATTAGCAATATTTATTGTTTTATAAAAATCTATCTGGATTTGCGTACGAATGAATTGAGATTAACATACACTGCGACATTCGCTATTGTGCCATATTTAAGCTTGTACTCCTGGATCGTCCTGTTATTATTCAGTATCCGAGCGGATTGTAGAAATGTGTCACATTCGAAATACATACGCATCCGTGAGGCACATACACATTAGTTAGATTAGCTATCTTAGAAACTCGCGATGTTGCATGCAAGGCATTATTTTTTTTTATTATGTACTGAGAATGTAAAAAATGATAAATTAAACATAAAATTATAATAATAAAAATGACTTTAGCAATCAAAAATACATGAATAATGTGATTAATACATAAAATGGGCATATCAATAACACAAACCTTCTTATAGAGATATGTTGATATAAAGATTTGACCATCTCCCGAGAACAGGATTTTTGTTTGTAGGTGATAAGTACCTGATTTCTTTGTGACAATGTGTATTCAGAATGTCGTGATTGTTTGTTGAGCAGTTAAAGCGAGAAAGCGTAACAAACAAACAACTTCTTATTTATAATATTAGTATATAAGGATATATATGTACATACTTGTATATACCTATAAAAATACTAATATTACAAATGCGAAGGTGAGTTTGTCGGTTTGTTACACTTCCACATTTTAAACGCTCAACAGATGGTCATAAAATTTTACATACATATTGTCTGGAGTTCAGGAAACATCTACATGAATCTTTTATTCAGAAATAAAATACTGTTACTGAAAGATAACTGAAATCTACATAAAGAAGAACATAGCTGAAGTCAAAACTAGTACATCTATACATAAATAAATACTACTATAAAAAATTGTGTTTATACCCAGGGCTTTTGGACGCACGTGGGTTATACAGTTCCCCTAAAGGGAATATTGAAAAATGCCTATATAATCTGTCAAAAATGAGTTTGAAAAAAAAATCTTGGTAACTTTTACAAAAAAAAAAGGTTTTTTTTAATAGTTCTAAGTTATCCCAATTCCAATCCAATCCTAAAACAATTATCATGTCGCATAATGGGAATCGGTCGTCTTTATAGGAAAGTTAGTAAAAAAAATATGGACTTATAATTTTCGAAAATTAGTGTGCCCAAAAAAAAAGAGAAGAAAAGGATTGTATATACCTATACGTATTATTGATATTATAGTTTCAGGATGGGTTGCAACTTCTCTTGTCGTCCGTGCTGCTGTTGCTGCATTCCTGGGTGCTGCTGTGAATGTTGTTCCGATCCTCCGCAACGCACCACTGTCATACATCATCACAACCCATCGCCGGCGCCAGCCACAGTTGTTGTCACACAACCACCACCACCTTACAGAGCCTAGCAAATTTAATCTACTTTTCTCTCAGCACGTATCAAGTTTACATTTCAATTTAGAAACATAAACATTGATAACCTTGGGACAAGTGAACCTGTAGATTTTATTTAATTAAATTTCTTAAGGAACATCAGGGTATAACACAACAGCTTATTCTGTGGAAAAGGTCTCATAAATTTTATTTTTTTTTAAGAATAATGAATTGAAAATGTTGGTTGTAGATTTGAAAAATGTTAAAATTTTCACTTTTGAATGAACGCGGAATTACAATTATATTTCTCTTAAATAGGTAAGATATTTTGAACTATGAAGTTAAATTTTTAATAGCTTACTAAAACTTTAAAAAAATCAATATAATTTCTATAATTACAAGTTTGAGTAAGCTTATTTTTATGTGTCTTCAATAACATGCGATAGACGAATTCATTTGATTTAATTCTCATAAAATCTCAAACTTATTATAAAAATTTGTAAGTTTGGATAAAATTTCAGACATAACTTAATGACTTATTCAACATATAAAATAGGTAATAAGACACCCTGTTTCTCATAAAATTTTCGGTGTTACTTGTAAGGAGTATAAATTATTATGTTTAGTTTTACTTATGAACTAATTAGCAGAATCTTAAAGCTTATAATATACTGGTTGTTTCCACTTAACTGTTCTAGATGAGAATTTATGAGACTTTCTATAAGGTAGCACTATGATATTGTAACTTAAAGGCTAACTTCATTTAACTATTATAATTACATATTTTAATTTGTAAGTTTTGTACCACATAATATCAGTTGTACAAAATTGAGTATCACCAACATAATTTTATTTAAAAATAAAGGAAATTAATTTTCTCAAAGTATGTATTTAAGGAGTATTTTTTTGTTTTTTTTTTACCTTTATTTGAAAATCACAAAAGATATTAAAAATTGTGTTGTTAGTTTTTTAAGTAAATGTTTAAATGTTATATACATAACAAGGAAATTATCTTTCCATTACTACAAAGCTAACTATACCTACGTAAATAACAATCAATTGTAAAGAATTAAAATGTCAACATTTACATGAGATGTTCTTTAAAAAGTAAATAGTATATTATGAATTAGTAAATACAGAGATAAACATTTATAGTTCGTTTTGAATTAAATGTGGTTTAAATAAAGGCACAAAAGGAGTCACTTCACAAAGAAATTAACCTTACTGTTAGTTATTAAACTATATCATTGTACAATACAAACTTCAAGGTTGTTTCATGATCAAAGAGGAAAACAGAGCAAATAAGAACGGGGAAGGAATGCTAATGGAAAAGATCATAAAAGGCTGTAATTTTATGTCATATTTGAAATGAGAGTTCCGATTTATTATGTATATTTTTTTATGATTTATGTTAAATTACATTTATATATTTATGTATTAAAAATTCAGCAGCAGCATCAAAGACGACCGCATCCTATTTTATAGTTATATTCCAAAGAAAATATCAGATACGTATAAAATATAATATTTTTTACGTTTTGCCGTAAGTCGTTTCATTTTGCATAATGACAGGTAGTTTATATCCTTTATTACTAATAACGTTAATTCACAAAATATTTAATGTTTGTTTTATTTATTAATTACCAAAAATATTTCATGGGATTTAATATTAAACTGGCTTCTGCCTGCAGCTTCGCTTTCGATTGTATAGATTTGATCTATTTCTCGAGAATAGTACATTTGTTGAGTCTGTTAGGAAAACTTACTTAAAGTGGCCATAATGTACGAATCAGCAATTAATATTGATGACAGCCGATTTTTATGTGAATTTTAAGATACTGCACGTGAATACAAAGGAATACCTTAATTGCTAATTTTTTTCAATCCTTAATTTTTTTTCAATTCAAACATATCAGTTTTAGTAATTTTAAGTAAGAGTATGGTCGACTTTTCGTTTATTTCGTTATTAATATGTATTACAAGGTGGTAGAGCTACGCTGAAGCTATTATTAGTTTTAGCATGAATGGGTCGGCTCGTCCGAGTGAGTACCAGTCTCTCACAGAAAACCGACGTGAAGTAACAGTGCTTGCAACGTTGCGTTTCATTCGGTCAGTGAGAGTGCCGGATGCATAACTTCCATCCTCTCCCCTCCCCTCTTCTCTCTCCCTTCCCTATCCTATCGCCCATTTCCCCCATTGCTCAAAACACGGGCTGGCAACGCACTTGCGACTCCTCCGATGTTGTTAGTGTCTCTGGACGGCGGTGAACGCTTAACATCAGGTGACCCGCCTGTTCGTTTGCCTCCTACATGACACAAAAAAAATAGTATTGGTCATTAACAAAAATCATTTGGTTTTATTATGAATAAGTACCTACTAGTATTTTCTGTGCAAAAAGTAATGATATCCCATCAAATACAAATATGAAATGAGAGCCAAGTTCAATATTATGATGTAGTCCGGTGAAGCCGTTAAGACTTTGAGAGGTCAATACCGAAGTCATTTCGAAAAAAAAAAACGATATGATATATGCCTTGGTTGTTGACTTTAACGACACAATCCACTGATGTTTTACAAATAGCAGTAAATTAGCTGTTTTTTTAATATAACGAGTAAGAGCATTGAAGTGAAGGGGACAAAATTCTTTTTCGTCTATACAAATGAAATGATAGAGGTCTGCGGTTATGCGTGCATTACTCAGAAACTACTGGATAAATGTCGCTTAAAATGTTTTTGGTTTATGTATTAGACACTTGGTCTTTATTTCTAAAAAAATCATGGTAGTTTCATTTTACATATAGTTATTAAAATTGTAATAAACTACCGGTGTTGTTACAGAAAAGTTAAATACCTTTATAAAGGTTTCGATTAAATGCACCGCGTTCGCCCGAGGCAAGATCGCGTTATCTTTTTTCGTAAGTCTAACCTAACCAAACCAAAGCGAGACAAAAGAGCAAGATGGCAAACATACGGGAAGCGCGGTGCATTTGAAACGTAACTTTTTAAAAGTAAGTATTCAATTCGTATTTAACTTTAGTGTAATAACACCGTACAGGTTTAACTATGTGTGTTTTCTAGCTGTGAAGAAGTGGGGTAAGAGGTATGGTGCTTATGTTTTACTTCTATGTATGTATACTGGTAACATATAAAAAATGCAGACGACGTCGTAGTTAACAGCTAATATTCTTATATTCTAAGTTTGGATAGAGGATAGTAATTCAAGTAATACTCGCAAAGTCATAATTCTTATGTAAGAATAACTATATTGCATATCGTAAGGATATTTTTAAAATTTCTAAGAACTACAATAATAGTTTGGGTTATGCCAATAATAAAAGCAAAAAAAAAAAATACATATTTATTATTACGAATGACGATACAAAATTTTGTAATTACAGTATAACTTCACTAATCCGGCACTATTAAAAACCGGAGATGCCGGATTTTTGGAATGTTCGGAATTCTATATTATAGCGAAAAAGTCATAAGTAATTAATAAAATAAGGCATTTCATAGAGGGAATAAATTGTGTGTAATGTATCAAATTAACACGTATATATGTAATTACACAGATTTAAAACATGTAATCCTTAATTGAGGTCTGCTTTTGTACAACTTTTAGTAGCGACCGGAGCGCACGGGTGTAGAAGGGCGGGGGGGTCGTAGGCAGAGGTTTTGCCGGATTAGTGAGATTATACTATATTTAATTTTACACATAGTTTAGCTCAATATATAATAATAAAGTTGACTGAATATGTTACAGGCTTGATTACTTAGATTCATTATATCCGGATTTCCTTTTAGTTACGTACACCAAATTAGAGATAAAATTTTTCGAAGTACACTATGAAAAATCCTGCGGAATGAATGTAAAGAAAGTGAGTCATACTTAACAATATCTAGGCATATTTACAACTAAAAAGCGTCAGTAATACCTGACAATGAGGATAACATTTTTTTTAATGGAAATATAGATAACGTAGTAATCTCAGAAATATATTGATACGTATAGACAAAGTGTAATATTTAACACACAGTCGCAGCCGGCTGCGTACAAAAGTTTACATTAGTTATTGCTTACGTTTGAAATAACTGGATACCGCTATAAAGGAATTGATTTTACGAGGAATTTTATATAAACCGTAAGTACGAGATTGTATTATAATTATCTTAATAAAATAATTATATATCACTAATCAATATGACTAATCGTATAGATAAGTACATAGCGATTTGCCGTTATCATTTCTTCCCATACTTTTAATGTTATATTTTTATACCTAATATTGTCATAAGTTACTTTTGATATTATATTATCTTCGTTCTCGTGAAATTATTTTTCTTGTTTCTTGAGAACTGAGTTTTTATCTGAATTAATTGTGGGCTGTTATTTTAACGTTGTCATTGCTATTTAACCTGTAAATGTTTACTTTTTTTTTCCCCTTATCGAACTGAAAAACTCTCAATTTTCCGATAATAAATATATGGATGAGTTGTTGAGGCATGTATGCTTGGTACACATATACGTTTCAACAACTCATACATATATATAGTTATCTAGGTATCATAGTTAGCTAGGTTAGCTAAATAGGTCGCGATTTTGCATGCAACAGGCAACAGCCAAGCCGAGGTGTGCCGTGCACCCTTGAGCTGGTTGCCAAAATAAAATCGACTGAGTGCCTTAAGCGCTCGCTTTAGTAGTCCGGTGAAGCTGTTAAGACCTTGCTGGATCAATAGCGTAGTCATTTCGAAAAGAAAAAAAAAGAGCGCTACATTATCAGCTACTTACATGTGCTGTATTTTATTTTCAAAAATGACAACGCTATCAATACCACGAACAAAAACCTTGTATGCCCTATATTGAAACTTATTTCCATAATTCAAAACCATGGAGATCATTTGAAATAAATAACATTATACACCTTAAAGGATTAAATATGTTTATTATATATAGCTAAAATTAGTAGGAAAATGATAAAATATCCTTATATGTTGAATGCATAAAGGTAGTGAGTCATTTATAATCTAGTCATTTATAATCTTTATATCTAATATCTACGTAGTTATCGCTTGTTTTATGAGCAGGAGCAATTAAAGAAATAAAAAAAAATTGAGCCGTCACGGGACGTCTGACAGATGTGAAATATCGGAATTGTTCGAATCGAACTAATGTCTTTTTTTTTTCTTCGAACTGACTATGCTATTGGCCTTGTTTAGGGCCTTCACAGCTTCACCGGACTACTAAACTAATGTCAAATTCTCGAATACTCAAATTACACTATAGGTATGCGAGCTCAGTGCGGCAAGAGAGATTGCGCACAATCGCTTGCGCATAACATCGCGACGCCACATCTCACAAACTCACCACGACCACAATTAGGTTTACCCGCGCCTATAGATATGTTTCCCATCCAAAATTTCGAATATGTATAATTAATTATGTCATGATTGCAGAAAATATGGGTATTTGTTGCTCGTGCTGTTGTGAACCACCACCGCCAGGACCACCTCCTGGTCCTCCACATCACGGACCCCCTCATCATGGACCTCCTCACCACGGACCTCCACATCATGGCACTCCACCACATGGATTTGGTCGGTGAAATTAGTTTTAACAAATAAATAAATTTTTGGAAAACAAAATGTGTTTACTGTTACTCCTTTGTTCATAATTTTAATGCCATTGTCACATTTATGTGCAAAAATATTATTAGTTTAAGCAAGAATTATGATTCATTTTAGTACATGATTTTGTGGTATTTACAATTTAACTGATAATGTTCGGTATGATTCAAATATGAGATGGTATAGATAACTGACTCATTTTGATCTTAAATCAAATCAAGGACGTGTATACCATAAATGTGGAGCTCATGTACTTTCCGTAAAATATTGTTAGCGAGGAATACTTGATATTATCATAATGGAATCTATTAATTCATTGAGACTTAGTACTGTTACTAACGTGGGAGGTAGAGCCACGCTGAAACTATTACTGGCTGATATATTACATGAATGGGTCGGCTCGTCTGGGGTAGTACCACCCGACCCACAGAAAACCGACGTGAAGTAACAGTGCTTGCATTGTTGCGTTGCGTTCGGTCATTGGAGCGCCGGAGGCCCTTCTCTCCTCACCTCCCCTCTCTTCTCACCTTCCCTCTCACCTCTTCCCTCTCCCAACACAGGCTGACAACGCACTTGGGACTCCCCTGGTGTTGAAAGTGTCTATGGACGGTGGTGACTACTTAACATCAGGTGACCTACCTGTTCGTTTGCCTCCTATGATATAAAAAAAACTTCGTGTAATTGAAGAAAAATAGTATTAAAAAAGTCAGTATGAAAGATAACTTAGGGAGTGTTCGCGCGGTATTCTAGCGAGACGCTCTGTGTCGTTAGGGTCGCGGTAGGGTAGGTGAACTTTCTGCAGAGGGCCATCAGAAAGGCCAAGGCGGAGGCAAGACAAGACTTGCTTGAGACCTTGAACTGTAATCCGTGGGGACGCCCCTACAGAATGGTGTTGAGTTTCTTGCGCCCTGGACTCCCCCGGTCACACAAAGTCTTCAGCCGGGGCTCCTTAGAAACGTACTGGCGACACTTTTTCCGCAAAGGGGAGTACATGTACCCCCATTTGCTGTATTAGCTGCGGATATCGGACTGGACAACATCCCTTCAGTGTCAGAAGCCGAACTGGCAGAGGCCGTGAGACGGCTCCGGGCGAAGAATAACGCTCCGGGGCCTGACGGTATCCCTGGCCGAGCCCTAGTACTGGCACTGGAGCACCTGGGCGACAGACTCCGGCGCATCTTTAGCTCTTGCTTGGAGTCAGGTGTATTTCCACCTCAGTGGAAGGAAGGCCGCCTCGTCTTGTTGAGGAAACAGGGCCGACCTGCAGACTCCCCGTCGGCGTACCGGCCCATTATCCTCCTTGACGAGGCCGGCAAGCTCTTTGAGCGCATTATAACCCGACGCCTGATCAAACACCTGACCCGGGTGGGACCCGATCTGTCTTCGGTGCAGTTTGGCTTCCGGGAGGGTCGGTCGACGATTGACGCGATTTTACGCGTTAAGACCCTCTCGGAGGAAGCCGTTTCCCAGGGTAGAGTGCTGTTGGCGGTGTCGTTAGGCATCGCCAACGCATTCAACAGCCTCCCCTGGGAATGCATCATACAAGGACTGAGGCATCACGGAGTACCCTCTTACCTGTGTAGGATCCTGGACTCCTATTTGCAAGATCGGCATGTGACGTGCATCGGGCAAGATGGAAGCACGCTTAGAAAAGTGATGTCGTGCGGTATTCCACAGGGGTCGGTTCTTGGTCCACTCTTGTGGAATATCGGTTATGATTGGGCTTTGCGCGGTGCTCTCCTGCCTGGTGCCACGCTCACGTGCTATGCAGACGACACACTCATGACAGCGCGTGGCAGGACTTTGAGGGACGCCTTGCTGCTGGCGACTGCGAGCACGGCGCTGGTCGTACGGAGAATTGGGTTGCTAGGGCTGGAGGTGAACCTCAATAAGACCGAGGCAGTCCTGTTCCACGGTTCCCGCAGAGCACCACCTGCTGGCACGCACTTAGTTGTCGGCGGAGTTCGGATAGAGGTGGGCGCTACGCTCAAGTACTTGGGTTTGACGCTCGATAGCCGCTGGACGTTTGGGGAGCATTTCAGCCAGCTAGCCCCCAAGGTGACGAGATGCGCATCGGCCTTGGCGGGCCTCTTGCCCAATGTTGGTGGTGCCGGCACGGGTTGTCGATTCCTGTACTTGGGGGTAGTTAGATCAATGATCATGTACGGAGCCCCAGTATGGCACGAGGCCCTGACGGCAACTGGCTCTGCAGTATTGCGGAGGTTACAGCGAGTAATGGCCGTCAGGGTCATCAGAGGTTATCGTACCGTCTCTTACGAGGCGGCGAGCCTGCTGGCCGGATCCCCGCCGTGGGATCTGCTGGCCCACTCGCATTCGGCTATGTATAGGTGGCGCAGAGACAGGCTAGCTCGGGGCGAGACCATAGTGCCCAGAGAGGAGGAAGCACAGAAGGCCCACCTGCACAAGGTGGTGCTAGACATGTGGGAAGAGCGGCTGTCCTCGCCCAGTGCTGGTCTGCGCACTGTGGAGGCTATCCGTCCTGTACTGACGCAGTGGGTGGACAGGACCCACGGAGCCCTCACCTTTCGGTTGGTGCTGGTGCTTACAGGGCACGGCTGTTTTGGTAAGTACCTGCACCAGACGGCCGGTAAAGAGGTCGACGCGCGGTGTCACCACTGCGTCGGATGTGACGTGGACACGGTACAGCATACCGTAGAGGAATGTCGGGCGTGGGCTGCGGAGCGCAGTGAGTTGGTAGCAGTAGTGAGCAGTGATCTCTCATTGCCGGCTCTAGTTAAGTCCATGACCGATAGTGAGAGGTCATGGAGTGCTGTGCTCGCATTCTGTGATACTGTCCTCCAGCAAAAAGAAGAAGCCGAAAGGCGCAGGGAAAGGCAGGTGGATGCCCCGGCAATACGACACAGGAGAGTCGGCCGCGGGCGGAGGAGAGGCGCCAACGCACCTCACCGAATGCCTCCCTAATTAGCCTTCAGGCGGCAGATGCGGGGGTGTCCGTTGCTGTAGACTGAAGGCCCGTGGCGAGAAGCACGGTTTTTCGGCCGCCGCTTCAACTTGAAGCAGGAGGGAGGACTTTCCTCTCTCGAGGTGTGGGTTTCCCTGTTTCCAACACCTACAGGGACCCAAGCGCGTGACCAGGTCAGAGGAGTATATGCTCATCGCTATCCCTTAATCCTGGTCCCATACATGCGCAGAGTGGCAGGGGGGTTTTTAGTGAGTAAGAGTCTCACATCATCCTCCCACTGTCCCCCGGCAGTGCGAGGGTATCCATGATGGATTTTCCCCACTTTAACAAAAAAAAAAAAAGGGTAGGTGAACTTATTGAATAATTAGCTTACCTTCGTTGTTTATGGGTGGTTTTTGGTGTTTTGTTTTGAACTTTTTACTGATCTGGCGTGCTTACGGATTGCTGAACTAGTTTCGAACCCGACTTGGCTTGTTTCTCTTGGACTTTGGCGTTGATTTCTTTCATTTTGACTTGGCATTGTTTTCTTGGACTGATTCTTCTGTTACGGTGACTTGGCACGTTGTCTGGACTTGTGTCTTTTGCCTCTTGGTCACTGTGTGACCGTCTGGTCACCGGTGAGCCATGAGCGCAAAAAAGGTAACAAAATCGTCTCGTGTGAGGTGTGTCAGAGGGGCGGGGAAGATTGTCGACTCCTCTGACACAGAGGCGGAGGACGGTGCGGCTCCTAAAGTGAGCTCGCGTGGCAGGGGGTCTGCTTGGATGCGAGGGAGTGATCGGGGGGTAATGGGGGAGGCCGACGGGTCGTTTGACCGGGCCCTGACTGGCGCTTTGAGCACTGGAGAGTCTGTCCCGGGCTCTGCCGCTGGCTTCGCGGCTGTTTCGGGTGCTGGCTCGGTTGCCGGCTCTTTGCCGAGCTCCGACTCGGAACGAGAAGGGGTACTTCTAAAGGAGGTACCACCAATGGATTTATATGCCTTGGACGCTCAGCGTCTTAAGGCTCTTGCCGGCTCAATAGCATGCATATTTGAGACGGCGAAGAAGTCTAACAATGTGAGTGGCAAGTGCATCAAGGCACTGAAGGACGCTGCCAGGACTCTCCAAGAGGTGGTGGAGGCTCTCGTGGACCGCACGGAGGGGGAGGAGAACCGCAAACTCCAAAGGGAGGCAAAGACCCTCCGCCGTCGGATTGAAGATCTGGAGGCGGAGAACCTGGCGTGGCGGAGGGAGGTTAACGCCAAAAAGGTAATGCCTCCTCTTCCTCCCCCCATGCCGGCACCTGTCCTGGCAACTGTGGAGCCTGAGTGGCGGCAGGCCCTCACCAGGCGGTCGACACTCTCCGCACGTAGATAGAGGTCAAGAGGCGAGAGTGTAGGGATGGGGCGCTAATAAGGTGGATGCAGGATCTGGCGGACGCACGCTTCGGGACGTACACTGTCGACACCGGCCGCCCGGTCCTGCGAGAATGGATAGGGAGGAGTTTGGGCTCCCTGACGTTCAGACTGGTGCAGGTACTGACCGGGCACGGTTGTTTCGGGTGGTACCTGCACCGGATCGCTCGCAGGGAGCCGATTGCCGTCTGTCACGAGTGCGGCGCTGAGGAAGACACCCCGCAGCACACGCTTTCTGAGTGTGTTGCGTGGGAGGAACAGCGCCGCAGTCTGGCGGCGGCGGTAGAGGGGAATTTGTCGCTGCCGAGTGTGGTCTCCGCCATGCTCGGCAGCGAACAGGCGCGGCGAGCAGTGGCCTCCTTTTGCGAAGAGGTCATCTCGCAAAAGGAGGCGGCGGAAAGGGCTCGCGAGGTAGATCCTCTAAGTGGCCGTCTCCGCCAACAGAGGACCAGCAGGAGGAGGCGGCGCTTTGCTCAACTCCTCCTGCCACCGTAGCCGGACCTGAGGGGATGCAGTCGGGGGGCTCTTCCCTTCATTGCACAGGTCTGGCGGACGAGGAGAGGCAACTGGTGTTTACCCAGCTGCCTCTCTATAGGTAGGAGTCCGGCGGCCATCTTCCGCCGGGTGGACCGTTGGGGCGGCTCTACAAGGTTGATTAGCTAGAACGATCCCTTGCCGCCCCAACAACACGGTCTGTCGGTACACCGTGGGGTTTTAGTCCGTGAGACTCGGACATAACCCATCCTCTCCCCCGGGAGGGTGGGTATCCATAAAAAGATAACTTACTATACACTGTATATGGTATTCTTACCATTTAACGTAATGCATACATGAAAATTACTATTTTCTTCAAAGGTTTCTCTTACTCTGTAGTTTTGTTCTTGTTTCATTATTTTCCAAAAAGCGTGAAACTTATGATTTGCCCTCGGAAATAAGTTAAATGATGTCATGTCAATATCGTCACTGGTATAACATCGTAACTGCTAAGCTGTTAAGACCTTGCTGGGTTAATAGCGTAGTCAGTTAAAAAAAAAATACAGTCTCAAATATTTCGTGATGATTTTACCATAAAAAATATTAAGACCACAGCGTATTGTTGAAACATTCTGTTTAATCAAGAAGTGATAGTAGTGTTTATTAGTTATTTATTAATTAATACCTTTGTATTATCTTCCGATCTCACTACTACTAATACTTCTACAATTGACTACCGAGTACTTAGTAATTCAATAAATATTTGTACGGTTCTATGATTAAGTTTTTTTTTTTATTTATGGAAAACTTACAACATAATAATAAATAATAATAAGAACAACAGAGAAAAGCCAATTACAAGTTTCACATATATAAAAATACATGAGATTATAGTGAATATATGTTTATACGCACAAATTTACATTCCTATATATGAATACGGAAACTGTTAACAAACATGTTGAAAGATAGATACCACATCTTACGGTTGTGGTATTTTTGGTAGTTGCGTAAGCGTAGTAACCAATGTTCCAGTCATGGACATATTCCAGTCGTATTAATGTGCCTCCGAGCCACAAAAAGTCCCTGTTATGTGTACATATAACCAAAATTTTGTAAAATGTTACCTGTGTAATATCAAATAGATCTCAGAAACGTTTTTTAAATACGTTAGTAAAGGATGAAAATTGTCAGCTAAATGAAAAGGGGTTGGGGTTAAAAATGGTCGATATGGCGTGGAAATTCCCATAAAACCTTCTAGAAGAAATTCTTCAAATGATAATGAAATCTGTCTTAAAACCTATTGTATAGAAGAACTAAGCGCACAAACGGATACAGATGACTTTGTTTTAAGTTATTTACGTACATACGCTCTGGACTGTTTATCGAAGTGTTGTTATGTAAATAAGTTTTATGTATATTATCAACATTATTCATAATACTACTAGGAACTGTGATTAGGTAATTTTATCATGATAAGGTTATCTTATTCCTAAAAGTGATAAATTAAGGTTCGTTTTACACATATGTAAGTACTCAATTGTAAGTATATGTGAAGAAAATTAATAATTGTAATATAGAGAGAATATACTCTCGGGATTATATTATTAACCTCTATTTTTTATGTAGCGGCTAACTACGCAGAACGATAATGTTAAACGCACCTGACGTTGCTTAACTTCAGTCATCAGACGGGAAACGGTGTTTTCAAAACTCTACTTGACACAGTGTTTACCCCTACTACTTTTTGCTATACAAAAATGTTACAGATCAGAATTATAATTATTCTTTTTTTTATTATAGCACGGCAAAGTGACTGTACAATGCCTGATGGTAAGCATAGTACAATCCAAAAACAGTGGCGACCACCGAGAGACATACTATCCATCGCCGGTCACCGCTGTCATGCCGGCCTGCGTAAGTGTCTCTTCACATTGCGCTTGAAGGACCCCATGTCATAGGAAGGAGGAAACACACTGGCCGGGAGATTGTTCCACAGCTTCACGGTACGGCAAAGATAGGACGTAGCGAACTTTTTAGTTCGTGCCCAGATAGGATTCACCGTAAAACTGTGGCTCCGAATACCAGCGCGCGTGGTACGGTTATGAAAAGGAGAGGAAGGGATCAGATTGAATAGCTCATCAGAACACTCACCATGATACAGACGGTAGAACACGCTCAGTGCGGCAATGTCTCTGCGCAACTGAAGCGGCTCTATAGATTCTGTAACGTCTGTGGTTTTTGGTGATTTGGTGAGAAGTTAAAATCTAAAAACAACTATAACCATATATGTTTTTTTTGTTAATATACTTATCATTTTTGTTTAAACTGTGTTATATAAAGTTCTTAAAAAAATGTTTAGATATGATGTATACCAATCTTCACTTACTAGTAATTCATTGTGATACGAATGCAGACTTATTGATAATTTTGTCATGGCGTTTATAAAGTCCGAAGCTTATCAGCTTATCATTATGAGATATCGCGATTGGCATCAATTTCATTGCTTTTGAACTGTGACAAAAGTGGTTTATAGAAAGAATCGACCTAAATAAATTAGTTTCCTTACTCCAGAATTAGAGGATACACGTGAGTAACCCAATACATCTGAGTTTATAAAACAATAATGAAGCATATTTGATCTCAAAATTTTATATAAATAAATTGTTTTGTGTGGAGGTAGACTTTACGTACTTATACTTGGTAATTTCTATAACCATAGTTATTAAATATATAAATTCTGAAATATTTGATTTCATCAAACCTTATAATTTAAAACATAGTTAAAATGAAATAATTTACATAATTCCGCATAACCGCATAATGTAAAGTATTGTTACTAAAAGTGAATCAAAATAAATATCTAGGAATTAAAAGGGAATAGAGGATGACTTGGAATAACATATAAAAAGTGTCCTCACCGGTTTTTGAAAAATATATGTGACCGATCGATTTGTTATCTTTACTAATATTATACAGAAGTAAAGTTTGTGAGTTTGTGACCGTGATGTTGTGGCGTTGTAGGCGGTAATCTCAGGAACTACAGGTCCGATTTGAATAATTCTTTCAATGTTATATAGCTCATTCATCGAGAATGGTTATAGGCTTTATATTATCACGCTAAGATCCATAGGAGCGGAGCACAGATGAAAAATGTTTCAAAAACGGGATGTTTTTTCCTTTTTAGAACTGCCGCGTGCTAGTGTTGGATTTAGTGTATCTATTCCACGCGAACGAAGTCGCGGGCAGAGGCTAGTTATTAATATAGTCTCCTTGAGTGTTAATACTTTGCAACGCAAAGATTTTTAAGACAATTCCAGCATCAAATCATTTCGGGTCTTTATAAACATACAATTAACATAAAAAAGCTAATTTACAAGTCAGATTTAGATTTTTAGTTATGTAAAATGTACGAGTACTCGTCTAGTGTTCAAACCTCAACTATAGAGAAAAGATATCCAATTAATAATTAACACTAAATCTTGTCAATAGTTGCAAAACAAAAAAGGAATGAAGAAAATTAGCTGACAAACACTGGAGAGAGATGTTCTTAACAGATCTCCCACTGCCTATTTATACCTATATATAGGTACCGTATTACAAGTATAATAATTTAAAAAATATAGATAATGGATACCGTTACAATCGCTGTCACAGGGAGACGTTCCCAGAAGACTTTTTTTTTATCGAAACACGACATGGTGACTGCACTATGCCTGATGTTAAGTATAGTACAATCCAAAAACATCGGCAACCACCGAGAGACAGATTATCCATCGCCGGTCGCCGCTGTCATGCCGGCCATAATGACGAAAGTCACCCGGTACTGGATATGCACAGGCTGATCCC
>JACEII010000414.1:41282-71206 GCA_014332785.1 Antheraea mylitta | reverse complement strand
CCGTCAACTCTAAAACGGAAGGTTCTGTCGGCTAGATAATCGCGGAGGATGTGAACTAACCTATCGGGTATGCCGACTTGATTTAACTTGAATATGAGCCCTTCGTGCCAGACCTTATCGAAGGCCTTGGCGACGTCGAAAAATACTGCTATTGTACGTTTCGGATTAGTGTTTTTCACGGGCGGATCCGGCTCCGGATGCGGATCTTTATTGAAATTAGAAAGGATGTACTCCGTGAGCGGAGTACTTGATCCGGACAAGAGTGTTTGGCGCGAAATCCAAACTGCTCGGGTGGAATTAAACTTTGCTCGTTAATTGTGACCTGGAGACGGTTCAGAAGGAGCCTCTCGTAAAGTTTCCCTAATGTATCAAGCAAACTAATCGGGCGATAGCTATCGGGAAGCGTAGCTTTCTTGCCGGGCTTGTGAATCCCTATCACTACGGCCCTCTTCCAGACGGCTGGAAAATGACCCTGGGACATGGCCGCATTGAAGATGCAGACCAATAGAGCTATGATGCGGTCAGGAAGGAGCTTCAGAACCTCGTTCCTGATCCCATCGGGACCTGGGGACTTCCTAGGTTTGAGACGCTTGATGGCGGCCGAGACTTCGTCAAACGTTATCGGGGTTAGGGTATCCGCCGGAGGAGACGCGAGTGCATGCTCTACAGCTGTTACGATGGACTCTATTATGGAAGGGTCAGTATTATTAGTGTTTGGCGAACACTGTTTTTCTAAACTCGCGGCGAGACATTCTGCTTTGTCAGTGTTATCGAACGCGGGAGGTAACCCGGGGCCTCTGTCGAGAGGGGGCATAGGAATGACCGTATCGGACTTGAACTTACGCGCGAGAGTCCAGAATGCCAGGTGAGAAGGCTGGAGATCCTCCAGAAACCTGTCCCACCTGTCACCCCGGATCTCAGAAATGCGCGACTTGACTGCTTTACGTAAAACACGTAAGCGTTCGCGGTTCTCAGCGGTCGGGTAAGCGTCGTGGGCACGAGTCGCGGCGTTCTTTTCCGTGATCAATGCTCTCACGTCATCAGGGAGTATAAAACGGCGTTCGTTCGCCGCTTGTACCTCTTTCGAGGTCTCCCTGACGGCGGTCTGGAGATAATCAACCAGGGCATCGATGGCCGAATCCGCGTCGACTTTAGACACCAACACGTCCGGAATTCTATCTAAACTGTTGGGCGACGGACTATTTTTAAAGTATTCGCTAAGTTTCGCGTAATCGGCCACTCTGATCGGCGTCGGGCTGAAGTCAGAGTTATGTCCTAACTGTAATAGAACCGGGCGATGATCCGAGTCGAGTTCGTGTATGACTGATATGAGTCGTACAGGAAGCACGACATTTTTTAGCAGAGCTACATCTAAAACTGACGGTCGGCAGTTGTCCTGATAATGCGTGGGTTCCGGAGGGGCTATGACGTCAAAAGCGAGCACCCTACCTAGTTTGTCGAGTATCCTCCCGTTACGAGAAGTACACGGACTGTTCCAGATAACATTCCCGCAATTGAGGTCCCCCGCTATAATGACCGAGTCACCTAAGTCGAGCAGTGCCTGCAAATCGGATCTGAGTAGTTCTTTGCTCGGTGACAGATACGCGGAGACAAGAATAATATCAGAGTGGCCAGTCATCGCGACGCGGCATACTGACGCTTCCATATGAGTAAGCGCGGGCGGGTCTAACGGCATACAATACAGCGACCGCCTAAAATAAATTAATGTGCCACCCCCGCGGGCGACACGGTCGTTTCTAACTATGCAGTAATTCGCGATTCTCGGATTACGCATGCTCGGTTTTAACATCGTTTCCTGGATGAGGAAAACGTCAATCTGTCTATCGCGTAAAAAGTCAGCTACTAGATCGCGCTGTGTCCGTAGGGATCTCGCGTTAAAAAACGAGAGGCAAAGACCGCGAGGTTTTACTTTATTCATTCCCGGGAATTTTAAAACTAATATTTGGGCGACTGTGAACGGACGAGGCGCTGTACGGTGGCTCCGATAGCCGGAAAGCGCGCTAGAGCTTTAATGAGTTGTACCCCGTGGGGGTTCTCCTCTACCAGGGCGTAGAAGGCGAGCACCTCCTGCATGTCGTGCTCTATAAGAAGTTGCTCCATCCAGTCAAGCTTCCCCTCGAGAGAAGAAGATGAAGGAGCCTGGGTCGCCTTAGGTGGCGGCGCCAGAGGCCTTGAAGAGGCCTGAGGCTGGGGTCTGGGAGCCCAGGGGGCCATAGGGGCCCGCCCGGGTTGGGCCGCGCGCGGCACAGAGGGTGGCGAGCGTGGTGTAGGTACGGGCGCTACCGGGGCGCGGGAAGCGCCCGGCAGGCCCGGGAAGGCCTCCACGGACATGAGAGGTGGAGGCGGGCGGCGGGCGGCGGGTGCAGACGCCCTGGGCGCCTGCATCGCCTGACGAGGGCGTTGTGTGCGCGGCGCGCGGGGACATCCGCGATAGTTCGCGGGGTGACCCGCGTTACCGCAGAGCACACAACTGGGAGGGTCGGGAGTGCCAGGAGCGCGCTCGCACTCCTTCGTGGCGTGGTCACCCAGGCACTTGACGCACCTGGGGCGAAGATGGCAATTCTTCGCGGAGTGGCCATAACTCTGGCAGTTATGGCACTGCGAAGGAATGTGGGTCTTGCGTGGAGGCTCAACGGTGATCCCGTTGAGGCCACACACAGACGTGAGAGAAAAAATGGCCTTGCCCTCCTGCGACCGGTCGAGGATGGCCAGAACCATGTTGTAAGGGGCGCGAGTGCTTGGACGGTACATACGGTGTACCTCGCGGACTGGATAGTTCTTCTCCTTAAGGGAGAGCGTAACTTCCTCGACCGAGATTTCGGCCGGGACTCGGCGTAACACGACACGCAGGAGGCGCTCGTCTTCTAACGCGTACGTAAAATACGCGAGTTTCATCTCGGTGAGGAATCGGATTAATGCGCGGTGATCGTCCGACGTGGGACATTTAACGCGAATGCCCGCCGGAGTGCTGAGTGCATTCGTGTAGTTAATACTTCGCGATTTTAAGCTATTAGAAATGGCGGTCCATTTCGATTTGTCCTGTATCGTAACAGGCGGCGGCGGACGCGGCTTCCTAGTTGCGGAACCCTGAGTGAGCGAGACGGAGCTATTGCTATTTTGACTCGCGTTCGGCTTACGTGGCGGTGTAGCCGAGGTCGACGGTACGCGAGCGCCATCTATATTGACGACTTTTTGTGGGCCAACGGAACCCGAATCCGTCGGGCTGGCCGTACGACGCTTTTTATGTGAGACGGTTGTGTACCCGTCTTTATCTAATTGCGCAGAAGGCGCAGGAATCGCGGTCGCGGTCGGCTTGGCGGACGCCGTTACGTCTAGCTCCATCTCGGAGCCGGTCTCCGGGCTGGAGCTCGATATCGGGGCCTCAAGTAGGCCTTTATCGCGCGCATTGAGAGGCAGTTGCGGCGATAGAGTCGCGAAAGAGTTCGCGGTCGGGATATTAAGCGCGAAACGGCCCTCGGCGGCCTGCGACATAACATTGTTGTAAATTGAATTTACAATCTCCCGATCTAAACCGCTCTCGAGGAGATTTATGCGAAAATAATCGGTTACAGCTAACGGATCCATCGCGGTGGATCGAGGAAAGGGAGGGGCCGCGAAACAACCTCCCTGCCTTAAGGGCAGGGGGGCACGCCAAACGGTAAGCTACGGGACTATATCGAGTCCGGGCCAAGAGAACTGTTTATAACCAAACAAAGCGAAAGCACAAAATAAATAAATGAGTGGGCGAGACAGAGGACCATGCATATGAATAAAATACTATAACATAAGTAAATAATGGTTAAATAAATAGTAATAAATAGGTACTTACATATATACGGAGGCACAGAAATATATTACTTTATCACTGAATAGATAAAAATTAACGAAATATATGAGGAAATAAATAGATAATTAAACAAATAAATAATAGTTGGTAAGATATTTAAGAATAAGGAATAGAAAAATGAGTATATAAATAAACGGGTAAATATATAAATAAGGGAATGTCTCACTCACTCAGGTAGATGTTTCACACGTGCGGCACAGCTGTGTCGAATTAATATCAAACACAAAGCACAACGAAGCACGAAAAAAAACAACGGGTCGTCACTAATCTGCGAGTACCGAAGTCGAAAACAAAAGAAATCTGGCAGATGCGTTCGCCGTCAAGGCTGGGCATCGAGTCATCTGGCGCGCAAATGCGTGCGTTCAGCGCGTTTGACGGATCGAGTCACGTTTTCGCCACAACCGCAACGCTCGCGGTTGTCTAGTGGAACGGCGAAAAGGGCGTTATGAGTGTTGTGAGCGTCTCCCGGAACGCGCCCCTTATGGTCTCTTTATGTCAAATAAATTAAATCGTATATAGTGGAATGAAATGATACCCACAAACAGCAGGGTCCGCTTACTTAGAAAATTTCGACGTCTATTTGAAGATAACTTACGAGAGATCAGAGAGATCGGAAATATTCGGTCCGGAAGAGAGTTTCACTAGTGATATGCAAATCATAACGATGATTCAAGTTAACATCCTGTTTACTCTAACACTATAATCACAAGAAGATTGTAAAACAACAAATGCTACACGACTTATTTTATGTTCAGCGAGCTTAATAAAAAAGTGTAATGTTTAGAAAATGAATGGCTAAGAAGCCAATTGGATCATTCATATTTAAAAAAATAGTGACAAAGAAGTTGAGGAGTAATATATTAACGTGGAGCGAGAAAATTACAGGAAGAGATGAAAGTCATACAACTAGAAAAGTCTTGATGAAAGATTACCTTAAATATGTACCAAAATTAATAGTTATTATTATGTATTTTGACCTATATTTGTTGGTAGTTTGTAACCCAGGAATGCCGGAGAGACTTAACGGAAAGGTGTTCCAGTACTGAGCTACAAAAGAAAGAGATGTGGAAGAAATACATGTGGCAGAGATGCCATAGGATATCAGAGGAAGTTTGTGACAGAGAAGTTCAGAAACAATAGGTTAGCATGGTACAGGCATATTATGAGAAGAAATGGAAGTAATGCAACTTTATTATGAAGGTAGATGGATATAGAATCAAAAGGAAGATCGAAAAAGGTGTAAATGTGTATAAAATGTGTCAATACTGAGATGACATTTGCCAGGGGAGAGTTGAAAAGAAAAACGTGTTGTGCTGACCCTACTTAGGGTAAGAGTAAGAAGAGGAAGATGTTAAAAGAAAGTTTTTTTTTTTTTCGAAATGTCTACGCTATTGAACCAGCAAGGTCTTAACAGCTTCACCGGATTACATGTTAAAAGAAAGTATTATAATAAACTCTAACAAAACGACTGTAGTAAATAAGAAAAATACTTACTGAAAAAAAAAAACTGTAAATTACATTTCTTTTTCATTCTAATAATCTATTTGTGTATAGTAAGAGATGAAGAATTGAAAGAAAGAATTGTCAGTGTTCATCTTTTTCTATTTTATATTTAAGTCATGATGACATAGGTGATAACGCCTTCGGATACTGCCTCGATTGAACTAGGTTCGAATCCTTCCGACTTAATCGAAGCTTTCGTCGAAAAAGATAAGTGTGATGGTTGGGACTTTTTAAATCCACTTGGCAACCTTTTTTTACGTGGTGTAATCCCTTATGGATTCACAGTGGGTTGTGAACGACTCGCGCGGACTAAAACCCCAGCCGTGTATACACCGGCCGTCTTCTGCGTCTACCGGACTTGTCCAATAGGAAGATGAGCCCCTGATCCATATTCCCTAGGTCCGGCTACAAACCACCTGGTTACCTACTGTCCTCTAGTTGTCACCAAGCATCTGTTGATATGTTCTGACAGTTATTCTTAAAAATACGCCTTCTTGGTTTGATATGTGTATCACCTTAGACCATTAAAACTTACAAAGTATAAAGAAAAGATTTTAGTCCACTTGTCAGTATTAAATCTGTCGCCTCGCACCTGTTAGTATGCTCTGGTAGTTATTCCTAATAAGACGCCTTCTAGATTTGGTCTGTTTACCACCTTAGACCACTAAAACTTACAAAGTATAAAGAAAATATCTTAGTCCACATGCCAGTAAATCTGTCGCTACGCACCTGTTGGTATGTTCCGGTAGTTAACCTTAAGAAGACGCCTTTTGATTTGGTGTGTTTACCACCTTTGACCACTAAAACTTACAGAGTATAAAGATAAGATCTTAGTCCATATGTCGGTATTAAATCTGTCACCACGCACCTGTTAGTATGTTCTAGCAGTTACTCTTAATAAGATGCCTACTAGGTTTGGTGTGTTTACCACCTTAGACCACTGAAACACACAAAGTATAAAGAAAATATTTTAGTCCACATATCAGTATTAAATCTGTCGCCATGCACCTCTTGGTATATTCTGGCAGTTACTCTTAATGAGACGCCTTCTACGTTTGATGTGTTTAACACCTTAAACCATTAAAACTTACAAAGTATAAAGAAAAGATCTTAGTCCACATGTCGGTAATAGTTAAGATCTACATCAATTTCAAATAGTACATCTAATTTTAAAATTCCCATTTAAACACGAGCCCAATCACGTTTGGACACACGTGCCTCGTAAGTTCCAACCGTCAATAGCCGCTATCGTCCGCCGATCTCATCTTGTATAGCATATTAATGGCTAACTGTCAGCCGAAAATAAATGCCGGCGAATTGTGAAGGTAGGTCGGCGAACGGTATCGACAGTGAACTTGGAAACTGGGCCAATGACCGACGAGTTGGTTATTTGAAAAAAAAAACACAACCATCAGCTATACTGGGGTCAAATGAATATAGAAATGTTGGATAGTTACCTATGGTGACAACGTTGGATAGGGAGAGTATGGACAATTTCGTGACGTGTTGGATGACGTCAGCTCGGTTGTATGACGTGTTTCTTGCAAAATACTCCATTGTTTCACAGTATGGGATGTTCAGTTATGAAATTTCTTCAAGTGTATTAAAGGTAAAGGAGAAGAATGTATATATTTGAATTATGGGGAAGAACTCTTTTAGTGTATAAAAAAACACATGTCAAAAATGTTGCAATTCAACATGCTCTCGATCAACAGGAAAACGATATGATATATTGCCAAATAAAGATTTTGGAATACATTTCTGTAATTTTTTATTGATTTAACCCCTCTTAAAAAGAATGCACTTACACAGAAGGCATTTTTAAGCATTTAGAATGTCAGATACCATTTCAATGAATGAAGTGTAGATACTTTGAGATAATTATATATTCTAATAAATCTTAGTTACAATAAATACAAAAGAATTATATAAGATAGCTGATACCCGCGACTTCGTATGCGTCGTTTAATATTTGTTGGTTTTTATGTGAAACATCTATAGGTGCAGGGTAAATATGATTATTGGTATGGCGACGCAAAACAGGAATATTGCATTATTCACGAAATATTCAAAAACATTTGCAACCTTATCAGTATAAACATAAGATTCAAACTGTTTTGTAGGCCACTCGTTCTACTAATGTTACGGGGTACACGCCTGCGTCCTATAGTCCTTTGATAATTGTCGCCAAACACACCGCCCCTCCGCCTAGATGAATTTTTGTATTTAATAAAAAGGAATATTTATGTAATAAAATAAATAATCCGTCATTATTTTATTGCATATATTTGTAATGCTTTATCTTTTCATTGTGCCATAGCTGATTCCTGTTATAATCTGTTCTTTTATGCATATAACTTATACAAAACAATTTCGACGTTTCACATCTGCCAGGCTTCCCGTGATGGCTCATTTTTTTAGATAACAAAATAAGTATTTCAAAAACATTACATTTTTTATATTTCAGGTAACGATAAAGCTCTGTCATTTTATTTATAAGATATAAAATATTCTGGTATTTTGAGACAAAAATTCATTTAGCTACTTACTCTATTCTCGTATTTACTCGCACCCTCATTTAAATTAAAATAACTTTTGATTGAGTAAGCCAATTTTAATAAAGCGCAAATTAAACGTTACTCCAGAATATGTGTTATGATTTTCTTTCTGATGTTTTATCATTAACCTAGTACTTTAGCAGTGATACCTGCACAAACAAACAAACAGACAGACCGATATTTCTTTAAACGAAACATATTCATTGACTATATTTATTCCTAGACAATTGCAACACTTTTTCGCAAGATTTTTTTTTAGGTGGTAGAGTCACGCTAAAGCTATTACTGGTTTCAGCGTGAATGGGTCGGCTCGCCCGGGGTAGTACCACACGACACACAGAAAACCGACGTGAAATGGCGGTGCTTGTATTGTTTGTTGCATTTCGTTCGGTCAGTGAAAGCGCCGGAGGCCCATCTCCCTTTCCCTTCCTCCTTTCCTTTCCCCTTCCGCCCTCCTTACACAGACTGGTAACGCACTTGCGACTCCCCTGGGGTTGCTGGTGTCTATGGACGGTGGTGATCACTTAACATCGGGTGACCCACGTGTTCGTTTGCCTCCTTTGATATAAACAAAATCAAAAGCGTACATACACGTTAGATTTACATTCTTATATTTATCTATACAAATATTACAAAGAGGTAAAGTTTGTGATGTTGTGAGTTTGTGACGTTGTAGGGGGTAATCTCAGTAAGTACTGGTCTGATTTGAAAAATTCTTGCAATGTTATATAAACTCATTTATCGAGGATGGTTATAGGCTATAAATCATCAAGCTAAAACCAATAGGAGCGGAGCACCAATGAAGTATGTTTAAAAATCGGGGTTTTTTGGCCTCTTGAGAGTTCCCGCTGCGTGTTAGCGTTAGCCCAAAGTAACTATTCCACGCGAACGAAGTCGCGGGCAGAGGATAGTATAAGATAAAAAGATCATTCGTGTCTAATAACTTACAATGTTTATTATTCCTGTACATAGACTTCATAGTGTGCTTTAAATAGAGGCAGCATTTCGCAAACAACTCCATAGAAAGCTCGAATGTCCGTTTACAATTTACATTTGAAATACTTTGTGAAACGATTCTAAAAACTGTCAAATTTTATTATTTAGCATACACGGTATGTGGGTCGCTGTTCCATACATAGAATGCTAAGTGAGAGAATCGTTCGCAGAAACTGATTATATTCGTAGCGACGCGCGACACGAAAACCCATTGCTGGGAAAAATTCCAAACCTTGGACAATAAAATAAATATGTTATTGATACATCTTCTCATACCTCAATATTCTTTTAAAGTGAAAACTTTTTTAGAAGCGTTTGGCGGAATGTGGCAGGAGAAATACCACACTCTGACAAAAAACCGACGTGAAGTAACAGTGCTTGCATTGTTGCGTTTCGTTCGGTAAGTAAGAGCGCTGGAGACCTAGCTTTCCCTGTCTCCACCTACCCTAACATGCAATGACTAATTAAATGCAAGGACTGTTACTTCACGTACGTCGGTTTTCTATGAGAGGTTGGTACTACTCCGGACGAGGCGACCCATACATGCTGAAACCAGTTGAAAAAGAGGGTTTCTCTTTTGAGATTGCACCTTTTCTTCAGAGTAGGAGGAACAACATTTTAGTTAGGTCAGAAGCAAGAAACTCATCGTTGTCGCCTACTGCTTTCCATGTCGCCATATTATCAAGGTGAACAGTGCACCATCGGATATTCAGTATTTCAAAAGCACATTTGCGTTATTTATACCTTGTTTACTCTGACTTCAAACCTTATCCTTTTAAAACACAAATATATAGATGCACTCGGAGAGCATTAATTGACGTGTTCCGGCAGCTGTTTTGAAAACTAGTATCCACTCTTATTTTACCTTACATTTTCACCACATGATCACTTTACACTCTAATGTGTTATCAATGAAGTAATTCAAGATAATGGAAGGTTTTCTTTATAAATGTAATAGTTTCCTAATTTGACTACATATTAAAATCATGCCAGACAGGAAGGATGAACTGGCTAAGTAACAAACTATAAATCGTTATCGAGAGATTCATATTTTTTTGGTTGTAAGTAATCACGCAAATTTCATACATCATTATTATTATAATCTTTATTACTGAAATTATATTAAATATATACATTTTTTTTTCACTTAAGCCTAACACATCAGGTTATCTGTTGAAGTAGTCAGCGTGTCACTTGACACGTAAGCCTCTTCCAGCTGTTTCCAACTTTTTCTATCATTAGCCTTTCTTTGCCAGACTAGACCACACACTTTCTTTATATCGTCTGTCCATTTTCTAACTTGTCTCCCTCTTTTCCTTTTACCATCTCGTGGATACCTTTCCGTGATTATTTTTGTTCATTTTATTTTACTATCTTTTGTTATATGCCCTGTCCATTGCCACTTTAGTTGCTTAACTTTTCTTATTATGTCTTGTATTTTTGTTGTTCAACTTATTTCTTGAGCTCTTTTCCGGTCTTTTAGTGAGATTCCCAACATACTCCTTTTCATTCCACTTTGATATGTTCTCAATTTTAAATTTTAAATAATTCATACATTACTGCCATGTAAATATAGGTATCTTTGAAGTATAACTTCGTTACCTACCCTTGACTTGGGGAGTAAGCTTGTGAATTCGTGACGAGGGCGTTGCGAAAATTGTGATCGGGCGAGGCGAACGGAAGTTGAGAGGGAGATATAATTTAGTGAAGATAGAAAGAGAGAGAGTTATGTTTCGTATTATCAGTAAAAACCCATTATAAATACAAATATTTCTAGAAAATTAATCTATACTAATATTCTAAAGAGATCAAGTTTGTGGATTTCTGAAGTTGTACGGGATAGTCTTTGGAACTAAACCGACTTGGAAAATCTTTTATCAATAGAAAGCCATATTATTTATGAGTGTCATAGGCCATATTATTAAAATGAAAAACGAAAAGACTTTTTTGTAGTAGTCGAATTTGCAAAGTAAGTCTTACGAACTCTACCTTAGGAGGATATATAAAGGATTGAGTTCTAAAGACAAGTTGTAGAGCTTGATAATGCCTATAAAAATGTCAGGGATAGCATATGTCTAACTTCATATATCTATCTATATACCTATATCTAATTAAAACGAGCAATTTTTGTACATTTTTATATATTCAGGATCCCGGAAACGGCGTCAGCGGTTTCCGTGAAACTTAGTATGTAGATGGTTTCGGGGACGATAAATCGATCTAGCTAGAATTCATTCATAGAAAACTTTTTTATCTGAGTTTTCAGGCAATGAAAAAATATAACTAGAATTTAAAGGTAAATTCCAAACTGTTGTCAAAACATAAATAACGCAGATGGAAATCGGCTGCTTCGAAAATCCGTCTAACCCCAGTTCGTATCCGAGGGACAGCAAAAAAAATGTTTTTTTTTTTTATATTTTTTTGGTCAAAAATGCTATCTTGTGAGGCAAACCTAATAGTGTATTTAATTTAGAAATGTTTTTTTAAGAACCGAGCCAGGCTTAGTAAGCATATATATATACATATAAATTGAGCTAGAGAAGTTTTACTTCAATCGTGTGGTCTAAAGCACACTCCTTTTTTTTAATACGACTATTGGAAATACACCTCCGAATTTTCGAGGTTAATTAACTAAGAAATATTTACCAAGTCATGGCATTAACAGCCCGCAGCACTTGATAGGAGGCGCTGTCAAGTTCGTGAAAATTTTCCACGCATCACATTGTGCCCATTCTCACAGAGGTACAACAATATTACAACCCGTTAAATTATAATATACACGTTCATAAGATAGTAATGCTCTCGATGCTGTATCAACGATTCGCGGTCGCACTGCTTTTAAGCAAATTAGGTGAAAGGTGAACGAACCTCCGAATCATTTCACCGGCCGTTGACTCATCGTTGTTGTGTTACACTGCTGACTACATAGTTTTTTAGTTTTAGTTATTTACACCAAAATAATTTGTATTTTATATAGGAGAACATAAGACATAACTCGTTCGAGTATTGAGTTGAAAAAAAAAAACAAAAGAAACACATGAGAAATTCCTCAGTTTAAACTCTTACACCGCAATATTAAAAAGCGCCTACGACGGATATCTATACATTAATACGTGAAGCAAAATCTTTGTACCTCTTTTTAACCTATTTCCCGTTAACGGGTGAACTTGAAATTTGGCATAGTTAAAGTTTATGTGGCGGAGAAGTGCAGAAAGCTATTTATTTCATATAAAATGCATTAGAAGTACATAAAATATGCACTACTCACACTACTACTTGAATTTTACACAACATATACACACATGTAAATAAAAAAGACATTTTGACAGCCGTCAATAATTACGAACTTTAAAAAAGGAGGTTGCTATGTTCGTCTATATGTAATTTTTAACTCTTACGTTTAATTACCATTTATCATCCTACATTCAACAATGATATTATAAAGTATAACTATTATTGTAATGTTTATTATTTTTATGGTGAACTCACTTCAAATGATGAATTAATAAAAAAATGAGCCAAATAATACTTTGTATAATCAAAATAAGAATTTTGTTCATAAAAATAATGACTTAGACCTCCGCGGTTACAATGTTGCAATTCAACCTCATGTAGCAACAAAAAGGAATTTATTTTCAAAAGCTAATGGTAGTATTAAAGACATCTTAGTCTTGGATTCACCATTTGATTGTATTGTGCATCCATTACTTTTCAAAACGATGATACTAGGCATATCACTATTTCTTATAATGAACAGACTATATTTAATTCAATATCACCCAGAAATACCACCCACTCCTGGTATCGTGTAAAATTAATTAAAAATTGTGTGTGTGTGTGTGGATTCCAATAAATTTCTTTATTTTTGTAAAGTTATGTTTACTTAGAATTTGAGAGTTATACCACCTGTTTTTTGTTTCAAATTTATAATTAATTTCAATTTTCATTTACACATCGATTCTTTTTGTTTCTATAATTAAAGATCATGGCAAATATCTGAGTAGCCATGATAAAATACTTTGATTATAGAAGTAAACCCTTTGACAAAAGAACCCTAATAAAGTTCAAACTTTAAAAAATCAATGAACTATGGTCGAATATCGACCACTGGGCGCCCATTAGTATTTATTAATCTGCTTGTTTTTACACCATGTAGAATATTTTAAAATTGTAAAATAACTCCTTAGCAAGGTTATAACGATTTGGTTCTGATACAGAAGTTTAGTTTAAAACAGTAAATTTATTAAAAGCGTTACAGCGCCCCTTTTTGTATTCATAATTATTTATTTCAGATATATAGAAATACTAAATTTCTAGGTAATATAAACGAATTACTCGTATAGCATTGAAAATGACTCCTAGGACTCTGAGTTAAGACTAGAAAGTCTCTAGATAGCGGATGTTTTAACACTAAAATCAAAATAATAATTTATTTATTTCTTTGAGCTTAAGGTACTTATAAACATTATCAATTAGTTTAAAACATCTCATAGGAAATAATCAGCCAAAATACAATAGACGTTATGTTTTAAAAATAATTTAATTATAAATGTACCGTAGCGTTACGAAGAAGGAAGCAGTGTACGGTAACCCGTTCGCAACTCGAACAAGTGTGCAACGACTTTCATCGGAACTTCGGAACTTATAGAAAGTTAGGGAATTAACTATTTGTGAAGAGCGAAAGCGTACTCTTTGTAGTATAAAGTACACAAGCGTGGTACTTACAATTATACACTTAATTAACCCTTCGAGATCCGTCCCACAGACGTTTTTTACATTCTTTGTTGTGTCTTCAATTCGCTTACTAACAATTATGTTATTGTTATATGATGTTTTTTTTAACACTTCAATATGCTAATATTAGCAAATGAGAGTTATTTGTTACGTTTTCACGTTTTACCTACTCGATCAATTATCATACAATTTTGTATGTTGACAAATGTATGGAAAAGGACATAGGATAATTTATCAAAAAGTAAAGAATTATTCCCGAAGAATAGTTTAGATCTTTACTAGCGCAAGCAAAACTACCGGCAAATACTAGTAATTTATACATATAATAAGAATGTAAATGTAGTGTGAAAATGTAACATTATTGTAAAAAAAATTGCGGGTTTCTAAGAACAAGTTATAAAACACATTTCAATCATTTGAAAAGAGAACTATTTGTCTGTCTATCTGTTCAGACACGCATCACTGTTAAAATACTGTGCTCATAATAAAGCAACTTTTATAAAATCAAAAAGTATGTCTCGAGTAACATTTCGTTTTTGTTTCATTAAAACCGGTTCACTTTGTGAAAAGTTATTGTAATTTTAATGAAGATGCGACCTAAGTACAAGAGAAGGGTATGAAAAGCATATAGAACTTAATAGATTTAGATGACATTATTAATCACTAACTGTTTAAATAAAATTACGTACGGACGAAGTCGCGAGCACAGCTAATATATACATAAAATTGAATAGTTGGTTGGATGTGATTTAGAAAATTCAGCATCGCTTGACCGAGTACGACAAAAGTGGCCTAAGCCAGTTTTTACGGACAAAAGTTGTATGTTATTAATCGTAATATAATTTACTATAGGTGACATTGTAATTACCTTATCATTGCATTTACCTTATTATATATCAGTACCTCGGCGACCGAGCCTAGCTTGGTTCTTTAAAAAACAATTTTAAATTAAAATAAACTGTTTGGTTTGCCTCACAAAAATTTTTATACAAAAAAAGATACCCCTTTTACTGTCACTCGGATTGGAACTGGGGCTACACGGATTTTCGAAGCAATCGATTTCCATCTGAGCTATTTTTGTTTTGACAGCGGCGGCGAAACTTACCTTCATATTCTAGCTATATATTTTCATTACCTGAAATCTCCGTGAAAATCCTTTTCTATAAATAAAATCTACCTAAATCGATTTGTCGTTCCCGAAACTGCCTATATTCCAAGTTTTACGGAAATAGATGACGAAGTTTCCGAGATCCTAAAATATAGAAATATAAAAATTTACAAGAATTGCTCGTTTAAAGGTATTAGATAGATTAGATTAGATAGATATAACCAATTATTGTTAAAATTAATATGCACATATAATCGATTACTGCAAATACAATAAATAATATTAAAGTAACTGACAATATAACAAATAATAGATCGCGTGCGTAGCTGCGTGCATTGACTGTACGAAATAATTCAGATAAATATGAATCAATCCACGTCAATTTTATATCCAGGTCGCCTCATCGGAATCTCTTACGAAGGTATTGTTTACTACATTATCTGTTACGAAAACATGGTACTCGGCTGTCGCTGAGTCAGCTTCCTTGAACTTTTTATTTCATTCATGCCGATACGGTGAGTGTCGCATACTGTGTGACTGTTAGCGCCAAACGGAATAGGATATGTCGAGTGACGTATTCCATTCATTAGCTGTTTATATCGCAATGTTATTACTAAAACGTAAACACCATGCGTGTCTCTGACGTTGCAATGTCTAAGAAATCGACACCTACATGTTGCGACACTCCCAAGTTTTTCTTTTCTATCGAAGCAGGATTAAGTGCTATCACTTAATTATTATATACACATTATGCCTGATTGTAACTATGTAAAAATAACGCTGACTACCGATAAATTTCTAATCGATCATCAGCCACTGCTCATAAACAGGATAGCATGTTTCTAAATACTAATGGCGCCCAGTGGTCGACATTCGACCATAGTTAATTGATTTTTTAAAGTTTGAACTTTATTAGGGTTCTCCTGTCAAAGGGTTTACTTCTATAGTCAAAGTATTTCATCATGGCTACTCAGTTATTTGCCATGATCTTTAATTATATAAACAAAAAAAAACTATGTGTAAATGAAAATTGAAATTAATTATAAATTTGAAACGAAAAACAGGTGGTAAAACTCTCAAATTCTAAGTAAACATAACTTTACAAAAATAAAGAAATTTATTGGAACCCACACACACACACACACAATTTTCAATTAATTTTACACGATACTAGGAGTGGGTGGTATTTCTGGGTGATATTGAATTAAATATAGTCTGTTCATTATAAGAAATAGTCAAATACCCAGTATCATCGTTTGGAAAAGTAATGGATTCACAATACAATCAAATGGTGAATCCAAGACAAAGATGTTTTTAATACTACCATTAGTTTTTGAAAATATATATATTTTTTTATTGAAGCACGACAAAGGGACTGCGCTATGCCTGATGGTAAGCATAGTACAATCCAAGAATAGTGGCGACCACCGCGAGCCAGATCATCCATTGTCGGTCGCCACTGTCATGCCGGCCATAATGACGAAAGTCACCCGGTACTGGATATGCAAAGGCTGATCCCGAAACACGACGCGCAAAAGCGAGCCACTATGACGGATTTTTTCGCCATGTACATGGTGGTTGCGACCCAGTCGGGCTGTATAACCCTACCACCCCGCTATCGCCATTGCCTCGTTCGTTGATCAGCAGGGTGCACCACGTGCAGGTGAGGTTGGCTTGGGTGTCTCAAGCTTTAAGATGTTACTCGACACCCCTTACACTCCGATTTTTCGTTGCTACATGAGGTTGAATTGCAACGTTGTAACCGCGGAGGTCTAAGTCATGGATTACTTTTATGAACAAAATTCTTATTTTGATTATACAAAGTATTATTTGGCTCATTTTTTTATTAAATCATCATTTGAAGTGAGTTCATCATAAAAAATAATAAACATTACAATAATAGTTATATGTTATAATATCATTGTTGAATGTAGGATAAAAAATGGTAATTGGAACGTAAGAGTTAAAAAATACATATAGTCGAGCATAGCAACCTCCTTCACAGTTCACAACCTTTTTTGAAGTCCGTAATTATTGACGGCTGTCAAAATGTCTTTTTTATTTACATGTGTGTATATGTTGTGTAAAATTCGAGTAGTAGTGTGAGTAGTGCATATTTTAATTAATTTAATGTACTTCTAATGCATTTTATATAAAATAAACAGCTTTCTGCACTTCTCCGCCATATAAACTTTAATTATGCCAAATTTCAAGTACACCCGTTCACGGGAAATAGGTTAAAAGGGGTACAAAGATTTTGCTTCGCGTATTAATATATACGTTAAAGATAGATAGATTCTAGATAGGACTATATTGAACTAGCTTCTGCCCTCGACTTCGTCCGTGTGGAATAGTTACTTTAAGCTAATGCTAACTTTAACTCGCGACTTAGTTTACGTAAAATGTGAAAATATTTTTAAACAATACATACGGCATCCCCGATTATGAAACATTCTTTATTGGTGCTCCACTCATATTGGTCTTGGAGTGATAGATAGCGCAGTCAATTGAAATAGTCGCGCCGTTGCCGTTGCGCTGTGTTCTGAATCCAAACTCAACACAAGATAACTATTATTTGTGTGTTTTTCACGAAAGACTGCAAATTATTATACGTTACATATAAGGCCTTGATAACCAGGGTAAGAGATAACTTTGTTTCCAACACAATCATGCCATGTCTGTCCTCAAATAATAAATTTTGCAATTTATTTACTAAGTTACTATAAAACGAGTTTATTTGAAACAGATAATTTTATACAAGGAGATGGTAGAATCAAGAGTTCATCGTCACTTTGACAAAATACCTACGAGATTTTTTTACTAATTACGATTTCTTGTCAGGAATGTAAATAAGTCACCGTTCTATCTAATTCCGATCTATTTATCTAATTCTTTGAAATCAAATTGTAATCTTTACTTTAATTATCACTAACTAAGATAAAATTTTGAGATGCGAACGATTGTAAAGACTACCATGCTTCGATCTAGTTTCGAAACCTGTAACAAGGTGAAGTTTTTGATAAAGGGAAACGACGTTATGAAACTATAGCATTAGGTACGGATTTTCCTAAGGCCCGCATCGATAACTATTAACCTAAAGTTGAAACTCTGCCGTCAAGCACCTATATGTGTTCCGACAGTCGCGCTTAAGAGCCAGTTTTCCGCTTAAGAGCCAGTCTTCCGCTTAAGAGCCAGTTTTCCGCTTAAGGGCCAGTCTTCCTCTATGTTTTTAGTGTTACCACACTTTTATGTGCATCACATTGTCATTTAATGTCAGTTGAGATTGTGAACAACCGTTAAAACTTACTCGGTGTTATTACAAAAAGTTATATACGTATTGAATACTTGATTTAAAAAGGTTACGTTGTAACTTGCACTGCGCTTGCTGAATGTTCACCATCTTGCTCTCTTGTCTCTCTTTGGTAAGGTTAGGTTAGACTTGCGATAAAAGGATAACGCGAACTTGCCTCGGGCGAGTTCGGTGTATTTAGTACGAAAGCTTTTTAAAGCAAATATTTAATACGTATTTAACTTCTTTGTAATAACACCGAAAGAGTAATTAATGTGGAAATTAATTTTATGTTTCTTTCATTAGTGGATAAATAACTGTTTATTTTTAACCGACTTTAAAAAAGGAGGTTCTATATTGAACTCGCTCGTATGTTTGTGATTTTCTCAAAAATTGCTGAACCGATTGGAATGTGATTTTCGTTATTGGATGCTTATCCTTAATACTTTTGTTTTTACTATTGCGACAAAGGTTATTTTGTATAGAAATCTCATCTAAGAAGAGGTTTATTTCTAAAGTACAAATAGACACGACAAAATCGGTCCAATCGTTCTTGATTTATAAGTGGTATGACTAAATAACTTCATTTATATATACAGATATTCAAACAGACATATATATAATTGAGATTATCTAATATAAGTCAATCATGGATGGAAATCGAAACAAATCAAATAAGAAATGGTGACTTTTACTCCACAGCGGAAGTTATTTCCAGACGATATAATGAGATATACATGGCTCGAAGAGGCGGATACTGTTGAGATAAAATTTCGTATCGTCAGCGTATGATTGCGTTTAAATTTTGCTTGCCAACTTTCCAGTGGCAGAAAGCGGTCAAATATACAAAGTCGTCGGTGTTAATGACCTCGAGACATGTGATCCGATCGGAAATCAAAACGTAAATACGTATTCAAATATTCGTAACGTTCACATTTTAAAAGTCACGAAAATTGTGTTTGTTGCTGAATTTTTTAGACTCCATTTCATGAGTTGAATTTGAAGCCAAGTTACGGTTTTTTTTTCTCGAAATGACTACGCTATTGACCCATCAAGGTCTTAACAGCTTCACCGGACTACTAAGGCGAGCGCTTAAGGCACAGCCGATCAAGCCAAATTACGGTTTATATACTATTATGACTACTACTACTTCATACTATATAACAAAGTTCTTTGCTACGTCTGTCTGTCTGTTCGCTATAAAATCATAGACTGATGAAGGAATTTTCATACGGTATTCACCAGTAGATAAGGTAATTCATGACGAAGGTACACGCGATAAAGTAACACAAAACCTTACATCACTGCTACAACATGACACACATCACCTATATACACGTGCACGCCTACACGTTTACACGCTGTTCATTCAGTTCATTTTTACAGAAATAAACGAAAAAACGTTCTACCCTTATTTTTCCTTATCCTATCCTTTCCTATATAGTTTTGAGGATTTTTTCCGGCATAAAATACATATAGGAGTTATTGAGGCACGCATGCTTGGTACACATGCATGTTTCAATAACTCATATACGTATATCTAGGTAGCTTAGCTTAGGTTGGCTCGAGGACAGGCAGGAGGAGGCGGCAGTTTGACCGCCTACACCCGCCACCGTAGCCGGACCTAGGGACAGGTGGGGCTGGGGCCCCACCTTCCCATTGCACAGGTTCGGCAGACGAGAAGGAGACGGCTGGTGTGTACCCGGCTGTCTCCTCACAAGACGAGGCCCGGCGGCGGCACTTCTGCCGCTGGGCCACACCGCTGGGGCGGCACGATGAAGTCTATAGAGATCTCGTGCCGCCCCAACAATAGCGGAAGACGTACACCGTGGGGTTTTAGTCCGTGCGAGTCGGACATAACCCACCCTCTCTCCAGGGAGGGTGGGTATCCATAAGTGATTTCACCACGTAAAAAAAAAGATAGGTCGCGATTTTTGCACAAAACAGGTCGAGGAGTGCCGTGCACCCTTGAGTTAGTCGCCCAAACATCCTAAATCGGCTGAGTGTCTTTAGCGCTTGCCTCAATAGTTCAGTGAACCTGTAAAGACTTTTCCAGGTGAACACCGTTTTCATTTCGAAAAAAACAATGACGAAGGTTTAAGTATTTAATTTGTCAAGGTTTTTTTTTTATTATCGGGGCGGGACAACGTCCGCCGGATGCGCTTGTACATCATAAATACATTTGCTCATAATTAGCCACACTAAATAATCTAAGCCAATGTTAAGAGTCTAGATTTTTGGCCTAGGGATTTTTCCTAGGCTTCAGTTTTTTTATACCATAGGAGGCATACAAACAGGTGGGTCACCTGATGTTAAGTGATCAACACCGTCCATAGACACTTGCAACACCAGAAGAGTCGTAAGTGCGTTGCTAGCCTGTGTTGGTGAGGAAGGAGGAGAGAAGGGAGAGGGAGAGGTGGGTCTCCGGCGCACTCACAAACCGAACGAAACGCAACAATGCAAGCACTGTTAGTTCACGTGGGTGCTTTTGTGTGTCAGTTGGTACTACTCCGAGCAAGCCGACCCATTCATGCTGAAACCAGTTATAGCTTCAGTGTGGCTCCGTCACCTATTAAGTTAAAGTTAAGTGTAGTTCCTTTATTACTAACAATGTGTATTCATAATTTTAGAATAGTTACAAGATAGTAACGGTTTCTCAGGAAGAGAGCCAGAACGGTCTCTGGCCGCCCCTAACATGCGGCCGACGGTACACCGAGGGGTTTTAGTCCATGCGAGTCGGACATAACCCACCCTCTTCCCCGGGAGGGTGGGTAACCGTAAGGGATATCCCCACGTTAAAAAAAAAATAAAAAAAAGGTTTTGTCTAAGTCTACCTGGCTAGCTGCCATTGTCAAGTTGAAAATTTGTTGCCAAGCATCAGTTGATCTGTTCTGGCATACGCACCTCAAAGCCAGTCTTCCTCTAGGCTTGGACTGTTCATCATCTTAGACCTCGTTGTCATTTAATATCAGATACAAATGTCCCAAACGTTAAAACTTATACTAATCCAGTGAAGGTGTAAAAACCTTGCTGGGTCAATAGCGTAGGCAGATCGAAAAATAAAGTTAAAACCTATAAAATATTTAAAAAAACAAACTGTCGAATAGTTAAGGAGTCAAAATGTAACAAACGAACTAATTTTCTCATATATAATTGTGATTAACTGTTTGAACGTGCGAATATCAAAGTCAGATTTGCAAAACTCTTTATGGCTTTTCTATTTTCTAGAATAAGTTTTCAGACTATGCAATATCATGCTAAGAGTGGACGAATTACCACAAAATTAGTGCCATAGTTCAGGCGCTAGGATATATAGGTGTGTAGCAATAATGTTTACCATAAGATAAACTTTTTATATCATGGTATATCTTGATCAAATAAACTTGGGTCAGCTCGGACGGGGTAGCACCACCCTCTCACAAGAAACCGACGTGGAGTAACAATGCTTGCGTTGTTGCGGTTCGTTCGGTCAGTGAAAACGCCGGGGGCCCACCTTCCCTCTCCTCCCACTCCTTCTTAACTTCTGCCTGCGACTTCGTCCACTTGGAATAGTTACTTTGGAATAACGCTAACTCGTGACTTCCTTTACGTAGAAAGTGAAAATATTTTTAAATAAAACGTTAACCTTGATTTTAAAACATTATTTATTGGTACTCCGATCCTTTTAGTCTTAGTATAATGATATATAGCTAATAGATTTTCTTGATACATAAGCTATCTAACACTGACAGAATTTTTCAAATCGGACCAGTAGTTCCTGAGATTAGCGCATTAAATCAAACAACCTCTTCAGCTTTACAATATTAGTATATTTTAATTCATAATTATTCCTTTAAATTTCATTGAGAAAGGCACAACCATAGTGTTATATCATGTTCTTATTTGTTATTAAATTGATTAATATCCACTACAACAAAATCTTGCAGTGCCGGTCAACGACCCACGCTAGCGAATCCAACTTTTGGCTAGCTCTTATACTTTACGTGACGGAATTTTTTAATTGCCTCTCGTTCTCTCATTGTACTATATCCCCGTGCGCGACAGAGACAAACTAGGGGTCACTGCTGGACATGAGTAGGATATGTGATAAAAAATCAATTTTTCACAACCAAACAATTACTTTAGCAGAATCTCTTGCGTAGCAACTGGCTTTAACATGAAACCAGTATTGCCTGTAGGCTTCTTTTTATCTTCACGCTTGTAATCATGTTCAAAGAGGTAAAGAGCCTCGTAAAATGTGAATAATTGTGAAGTCGAAATATGGTAAGCACTTTCGCAGTGCATAAATGGAGATCTGGGAATAAACTACTTTATATTCTTTTACGCAGCTTCCCTCGTCTTAATAACATAACGTTCTTATTCTCTATATATAAAACGTCCAAACTATTAAGCATATACAACATCAGTACCTGGACGACCTAGCCTAGCTCGGTTCTTAAAAAAATAATTTTTAAATAAAAATAAACTGTTAGGTTTGCCTCACAAAATTAGCATTTTTTTACCAAAAAATTTATAAATATATATTTGAAAAAGTATCTCTTTTGTTGTCACTCGGATTCGAACTGGGGTTACACGGATTTTTGAAGCAACCGATTTCCATCTGACCTATTTTTGTTTGGACAGAGGCGGCGAAATTTACCTTTATTTACTAGCTATACTTTTTCATTGCTAGATCAATTTATCGTCCCCGAAACTATCTACATACTGAGTTTTACGGTAATAGATGACGCCGTTTCTGAGATCCTGAATATATAGCAATATAAAAATATACAAGATTTGCTCGTTTAAGGTAAGGTATTAATGATATATATAGATAGATAGATAGATAGCTTTAGTCTACTAGAGTTTCATTACTGACAATGTGTATTCATAATTAAAAGAGTCTAACAGAAGCTTAAGATATTACAAGCAATATATCAAGTTATCTGAGGCCGTGGGAATATTTATGCTAATATTATAAAGATGGAAGGTGTGTTTGCTTGGTTGAACACGCTAATCCCAGGAACTACTGGTCTGATTTGTAAAATTATTTCAGTGTTAGATAGCTCATTTATAGAGGGTGGCTATAGGCTAAATATCATTACGCTAAGACCAATAGGTGCAGACCACCAATGAAGAATATTTCGAAACCGCGATTTTCTTTTGAGAGCTTCCGCTGTGTGTTAGCTTTAGTCCGAATTAAATATTCCACGTGGACAAAGTCGCGGGCAGTTTGAAATATGATTATATTATCATTACTATCCAATAGAAGCGACGTTTTTTTATGAAAATGATTCATTTCTTTAATGACAAGAAATTTTTTATCTAGAATTTTCGACAGCACTTTCTTTTTTTATTGTGACTTTGTTTGTGGTTACATTGTGTGACTACTGCTTAGTTTTATAAGAAAGTGAATATAACTTTAATAAAACACGGAAAAGTCCTCTACATATCTGTAAAAGTCATCAAAATACATTCAAGCGTTTCCTAGATTAATCGGGACAAACCCCAGACACTTCTTTACATTATTGATTTCAGGCCTGAGTAACATCCTTTTATAAACAGAAGTACCTGTAAAAAAGTCCTATATTAAAATAATATATAGGTAAACTGTGACAAACTATATAATCAAAATATAGTTTCTTTAAGACTCACCAACCACGCTTTTTCTTTTTTTTCTCGAACTGACTACGCTATTGACCTAGCAAGGTCTTAACAGCTTCACCGAACTACTAAGGCGAGCGCTTAAGGCACTCAGCCGATTTTATAATGGCAACTATCTCAAGGGTGCACGGCACACCTCGGCTTGGCTGTTGCCTGTTACATGTAAACTCGCGACCTATCTTAGCTAACCTAGCTAACTATTCATATATGTTTGAGTTGTTGAGACGCATATGTGTACCAAGCATACATGCATCAACAACCCCTCCATATATTTATTATTGGAAAATTAGAGTTTTTTCAGTACGATACGGGGAAAAAATAAAACCCTTCCATTTCCATGTTTAAGCGTGTAGAAGTGCACGTGTGTGGGGTTGATCGTGTAGTGTTGTAGCAGTGATGTCAATTTTTGTATCACTGTATCGCACAAGCAACGCACTCAAGGGCTCCCTGCCGAGGGATCGAATCTAGACTTGAGCCGCTACCGAGGGAGGCTTAATCTGGTGTGCGGGAACAAAATCTACCCCCAGATTACGGCGGTGTGATCTGTGGTTACGCGGGCGTGGGCGTGAGCACGCTCTGTTTGGAGAGACAGGCTGGTACTGATCGTTCACTGCCGTTATTTCATCAGGAGGGTCGATAAAAATATGTCGCGGCCGTCTTCTATGAGGCGCAGCATTTGGTATGGGTTCGTATTGTGTGGCGGATACCACTAACGGACTGGGACGATTCGCAGCTTTTTCAAAATAACTAATCGTAAATGATTTTACGTATGCCCAGATAGAAGGGATCTCTAGGTCTCTATGGAGATCGACTCTCACTTTACGGAAAACACGATTTTGGAGAACCTGCAACTTATGAAAGTTATCTTTGGACATATGCGCAAAAACGGGGCAGCTATATGTCATCACGAGACGGATACACGTCTTATACAAGGTGCTTGTGTCTGAGGGACATCTTACTCTTCTGACAAAGCAACGGATGGAGGCGACCCAAGATCATAGCGGCTTTGTTTCGCACTCTGTCTATATGTGAATTGAACTTTAAATGTTTTTCTAATGTGACACCGAGATATTTGACCTGTTCGACCCTAGGGATATTGATTCCATATAGCCTGATGGGCTCAAATTTATTAGCGCGTTTTGTGGGATCGAAGAGTATTGCGGCACTCTTATCGGGATTAACTTCTATACGCCATCGATAAAACCACTCACCGAGAGTATAAACGGCTTTTTCGATGCGCTTTCTAAGAAAGTCCGACCGTCAGCCGGAAGTGTAAATAACGGTATCGTCAGCGTAATAACCTACCTCGACCCCCTGAGTCCGAGGTAGGTCACTGTTGAACAGATTGAAGAGCGTGGGTGCGAGTATGGAGCTCTGTGGCACACCTGAGCGTATCGGGTGGGGCGGCGATAGTTCACCATCTACTCTGAAGCGGAATGTCCTATCAGTGAGATAATCGTGGATAATATGAATTAACCTATCGGGTACGCGAGATTTATATAATTTATGGATGAGCCCTTCATGCCAAACCTTATCGAAGGCCTTGGCGACATCGAAGAAGACTACAATTGTGTGTTTCGGTTTATGTTTCGGATTGGCGTTAAATTTAGAGAAAATGTACTTCGTGAGGCGGAGCACTTGATCTGTACACAAGTGTTTGGCACGAAATCCAAACTGCTCAGGCGGTATTAAATTAAGATCTGAAATCGTGACCTGGAGTCGGTTCAGAAGGAGCCGCTCGTAGAGTTCACCTAAAGTATCTAACAAACTAATGGGGCGATAGCTATCGGGAAGCGTAGCTTTCTTGCCAGGCTTGTGAATACCTATCACTACGTCCTTTTTCCAGACGGCTAGAAAGTGACCCTGGGACATGGCCGCTTTGAAGATACAGACCAATAGAGCTATGATGCGATCAGGAAGGAGTTTCAGAACCTCGTTCCTGATTCTATCGGGTACCCGGGGACTTCCTAGGCTTAAGACGCTTGATTGCGTCTGAAACTTCGTCAAAAGTGATCAAGGTTAGGGTATCCACCGGAGGGGTCGCGATTATATGCTCCGCGGCTGATTCGATTAAATCAATATGGAAGGGGTCAGTGTTGTCAGTATTAGGCGAACACTGTTTTTCCAAACTCGCGGCAAGACAGTCTGCTTTATCTATGTTATCGAACGCGGCAGGCAACCCGGGGCCTCTGTCGAGAGGAGGCATTGGAGTAACTAAATCTTAATTTTATAGTACGCGTGAGAGCCCAGTACGACAGGTGAAACGGCTGGAGACCATCCAGAAGTCTATACCACCTGTCGCCCCGGATCTCAGAGATACGAGACTTGACTATTTTTCGTAACGAACGTAATCGATCGCGGTTCTCTGCATACGGGTAAGCGTCGTAAGCCCGAGTCGCGGCGTTCTTTTCCGTAATCAATGCTCTCACGTCATCAGGGAGTGTAAAACGACGATTGTTCACCGCTTGTACCTCTCTCGAGGTCTCTCTGACGGCGGTCTGGAGATAATCAACCAGGGAATCGATGGCTGAATCCGCGTCAGCTTTAGACGCCAACACATCCGGAATCCTATCTAAACTACTAGACGATGGACTATCTTTAAAATACTTAACGAGTTTCGCGTAATCAGCAACCCTTACCGACGACGGGGTGAAGTCTGAATTCTGATCTAACTGCAAAATAACCGGACGATGGTCTGAATCAAGTTCGTGTACGACTTGTATAAGTCGCACAGGAAGCGTGATATTTTTTGAAAGATATATATCTAAGACGGTCGGACGGCAATGATCTTGATAATGTGTGGGTTCCAGAGGGGCTATGACGTCAAACGCGAGAACCCTACCTAGTTCGTCAAGTATCCTCCCGTTACGAGAGGTACACGGACTATTCCAGATAACATTCCCGCTATTGAGATCCCCCGCTATAATAACTGAATTGCCTAAATTAAGTAGCGCGTGCAAATCGGATCTGAGCAATTCTTTATTCGGTGGCAAATACGCGAAGACTAAAATAATATTTGAGTGACCTGTCATCCCGAGCTGACACACTGACAACTCCATATGGGTTAGCGCGGGTGGATCTGCCGGTATGCAATATAACGAACGTCTATAATAGATTAAGGTGCCACCCCCGCGGTTGACACGGTCGTTTCTGATTATGTTATAGTTCGCGATTCTAGGATTTCGCATGTTAGGTTTTAAAAGCGTTTCCTGGACGAGGAAAACGTCTATCTGTCTATCGCGTAAGAAGGCAGCCACTAAATCGCGCTGTGTCCTAAGAGATCTCGCGTTAAAGAACGAAAGTCATAGACTGCGCGGTTTTATTTTATTCATAGCCGCGAATTTTATTTCTGCTGGTTATGAGAAGCACGGACGATGCGTTGCACCGTTGCGGCAATGCCTGGATAACGCGCGACAGCGTTGAGTAAGCCTAGATCCTTTTCTGCCGCGAGGATCGCATAGAAACCGAGGACTTCCTGAAGGTCGTGCTCTAGGAACAGCTGGCTAAGCCATCTGCACCCGTCTATAACGGAGGGAGAAGCGGCAGCTACCTGTGGCAGCAATGCCTGAGAGGGCTGAGTCTGAGGCGGGGAGCGTGGAGCCCAGGGGGCCATAGGTGCCCGCCCGGATTGAGGCGCACGCGGTACAGAGAGCGACGTGCGCGGTGTGGATCAATCACGCTAAAACTACTGAACGTATTAACGCATAGGACTATGATCATTTAATGCGAACCACAGATCACGTCGCCGTGGTTTGACGGTAAATTTCGCTCCCACACACACGCCGCGACCTGGGAGTGGTTCACACCTAGGTTCCATATATCGAAGTAGGTCATGCTGCTAGTGCAATAAAGTGACACTAAAAGTTTTCAATCACAAACCTGACAAAACAACACAAATCAGCCCCATACACTTGTACGCGCATGCACACATCTAATAGGGTACACATATGGTGGAAGGGTTTTATTTATTTTTCTGTTATTTCGTACTGGGTTTGTTTAAGTTAGCCGAATCGATATATACAAAATACATGTTTGAATTCGTAAGACACACACGCTAGACATATACGTGTCCCACTAAATCTTATACGTATGAATAGTAGCTTAGCTTAGAAACAATTCCGATGTTGCATCCAAGGCAACAGCAACTTAGCACCTTTTAATTTGTTACCAATCTGCTGAATGTCTTAAACAAATTCCGGAAAAGCTGAGAAGACTCTTCATGTCAAGAAGCCATTCGATTCGATTATTCATCGTGGATGATTCGAGGCTTATTTATGACTTATTTATTGAATTTTTTTGACCTTTTCCTATTTTTTTATGCTAAATCAAGCGATCAGGAATCAGATAGTGTAATATGATAGTATGTAGTAAGGCTTAATATAGTTACAAGCAACATTATTTTCAAATTTATGGTTTTTGATAGCGTTAGTACGGTAGCTTTCTCTAAGCCCGCCTACCTACCTACCACCCTGAGAAATCAAGCTAAGCCTAGAACCACTCGGTGGGCGAATACTAAAACGTACAAATTATTCAATATGTACGTATAATAAGAATGTGAATCTATAGTGTCTCTATCCTTTTGATTTTCGTGAAAAAACTGTTGCAGGTGTCTACAAATCTATACTAATATATAAAGCTGAAGAGTTTGTTTGTTTGTTTGGTTGAACGCGCTAATCTCAAGAACTACCGATCCGATTTGAAAGTTTCTTTTAATGTTAGATAGCTAATTTATCGAGGATGGCTATAGGCTACATATCATCACGCTAAAACTAGGAGCTGAGCACTAATTAAGAATGTCTCAAAATCGAGCTATTTTGGAAGCTTCCGCTGCGTGTTAATGTCAGTATTATATGCGTTGCCATGGTAGCCTAATAACATTCTATCGCAAATATTTTCATGGTTTATTTTGTGTTCATACTCAAAAAGTTTATTCTACGTTAGTTTTGTTTCCAATTTTTATTTATACGTGATACGTTTATATCGCAAGCATTCCCAAAGTTTATTTTGTGTTGTTATTCAAATAGTTTAGTAGTAATAATATATATTTTTTTTATCGAAGCACGACATAGTGACTGCACTATGCCTGATGTTAAGCAGAGTACAATCCAAAAACATCGGCAACTACCGAGACACAGATTATCCATCGCCGGTCGCCGCTGTCATGCCGACCATAATGACGAAATTCACCCGGTACTGGATATGCACAGGCTGATCTCGAAACGTGACGCGCAGAAGCGAGTCACTATGACGGGCTTTTTCGCCATATGCATGGTGGCTGCGACCCAGTCGGGCTGTAAAACCCTACCACCCCGCTTTCGCCATTGCCTCGTTCGTTATTCAGCAGGGTGCACCACGTGCAGGTGAGGTTGGCTTGGGTGTCTCAAGTCTTAAGATGTTACTCGACACCCCTTACACCCCAAAAATATTCGTCCAATAAGACCTGCGAAGGAATTGATCCATACTGCCAATTCTGAAGTTGTCAGTATAGGTAGTTAGTACCTGGTCGAGCGAGCCCAACTCGGTTCTTTAAAGAACATTTTTAAACTAAAATAAACTTAGGCTTGCTTCACAAAACTATCATTAAAAAAAAAATTAAGAAAAGTCGGTGCCTTTGTACCTAGATATAGATGATATGATTTTCGGTTGGCACCGACTTCCAATACACCTCTTGGTAGCACACATATTCATATGTTTCATTAAATTTGGTTAATTTGATAAACTATTTATTTTCCGGTTTTCAGTGCCTTATTTTTATGCCTCTGATTAATATTGAAGTCGGTTAATTCTTTTTTTTGAAAATTTACTTTATTGAGAGAGTATTTCTGTAATTTACACATCTAATCATAATTTTACATTTATTTAATATATTTAAAAAACGCGTACGAAGCCGCGGGTAACAGGTAGTAAGTAATAAATTACAATTCAATTATTTTTAGAAATGTATATTCGTCTGTATGTCAATCTGTCTGTCTGTTTGTAAGAACACGCATCACTGCTAAAGTACTGGGATCACAATAAAATCACAACTCATAAAGCATATCTTTGAGAATAACTAAGTCTTTGTTTTATTAAAATCGGTCTACTCTATCAAAAGGTACTGTAGTTTTAATGACGACGCGGCGTAAGTATAACAGAAAAGTAGACAAGTAAATGGACTTAACACATTCAGATGACTTTATTAATAACTGTTTTTTGCTTAAGTTTCCACGCGGACGACATTGCGGG
>JACEII010000414.1:17758-39180 GCA_014332785.1 Antheraea mylitta | reverse complement strand
AAAAAAAAGTAAGCCCTTCCACTTTCATGTGTAAGCGTGTAGCGTGCACGTGTGTGGGGGTGATCGTGTAGTGTTGTAGCGGTGATGTATATTTGTGTGTCACCGGATCGCGCAAGCAACGCACTCAAGGGCTCCGTACCGAGGGATCGAACCTAGGCTTGAGCCGCTGCACCCTAAGCTAAACTATTCATACTTATATGTGTTATTGAAACATATATGTGTACCAAGCATACATACCTCAACAACTCTTATATGTATTTTGGTACTCATACGCAGGAGAGAGGAAATTAGAGTATCCTGTTTACAAATAAGATTTGTATTTTGTATTATGGTTGTTATGGTTTTTATGTTTTTTTCTCTATACATAAAATATTATACTAAGATAATAAACAACGCAAACGAAGTCGCGGATATTAACTATCTTTTATTTATTAAAATATATGATAGCTACATTCGTTTTGGCGGACGCAAAGAGGGTTATTACCATCATCGTGTATTGAATAGTTTTTACAGTTCTTTAGTTAGCTCTTCGTGGATTTACGTCACTTACGACTATAGTCAAACATTCTTTCTTTTATGTTTAACCCATACTATACCTTTTTAAACGGGTTTTAATATCTAAAAGCTGTAGGGTGGATCAATATGTAAACGATGGAGACGTCTGGAAATGACGCCAATCTCTGTGCATCCATCAAAAACGATTGTAACTATATATGTTTGTAAAAATATGTATCAGGAAAAGTTAAACCAGATTGAGTTTTTTGCCGGTTCTTCTCGATTACTTGGTAATTTTTCCGAACCTGTAGTAGCTTTAACGTTCATGAGTACCTTCTCAGGGGAATTTTTAGCGTGATTTTAGTATGTCATGTAGTGGATTTTATATTTTATTCATAATCTTGTGTTACTTGACTATATATTTTGTAAATTTGGTGGTGTTTCACGTAATATAGTTAGTTTATTGTGCATAAGTGATGTGAATGGAAAATAATACTATGGAGCATGAAATTCGGCGATGCCACAAAAACTTCCTGGAATTGTAACCATCTTGTTGAATAATGAAATAATCACACGACGCTTGTAATATTATTATACTATAACGTCCATTGAAAGAAAACATTGACACTGGTAAGTGCCTCTGCGGAGCCAAAACAAGAAAAAGAAGAATAGTACCTTCTTACGGCATAAATTGTATAAAGTATTTTGAATAACGTAACGCATGGTATAGATACTCTGAAACGGCACCTCTCTTTCCGTTTTCACTGACAGATATCATCATAACTTTACGTGATCTGTCCAAATCAATATATTTGTATAGATTAATATATCCCTTATCTGCCATTGTGTGCTTTCGAAACAGTGAAAGAATTTATGAAATCAGTACAGTGATTCCGGAATTTACTTAGCTTTCTAGGTGGTAGAGCCAGGCTGTAGCTATTACTGGTTTCGGCATGAATGAAACGGCTCGCCCGAGGTAGTATCACCCTCCCACAGAAACACCGACGTGATGTAACAGTGCTTGCATTGTTGCGTTTCGTTCAGTCAGTGAGATTTCCGGAGGCCTACCTCTCCTTCCCCCAAACACAGGCTAACAATGCACTTGCGACTCCCCTGGTGTTGCTAGTGTCTATGGACGGCTGTGATCACTTAACATCATCTAACCCACCTAAGCATAAGCATAAAGTATAAAGCTCATATAAGCATAAAGATCTCTCTTTGTGATATTAGTACATATCTCATATACATTAACATTCATTTTCGTATATTTTCCTAGACCTAAATGTTACAATTTCTTTCACAAAATTATGGTTCGTAAGAGAATACCTTTTTAAAATCGTGCACTCGTTCAATGGTTTGTTGAGATCGTGGATGAATGTTTAAAAACACAATGAAAATTTATGATGAAATTTCATTTAAAAAAGTCAACATTTAAAATCCTACTCACGAATGAGGGTAATTTCAACGACGTTTTCAAATATGTAACACTTCGCACTAGAGACAAAATACTAAACTGCATTCCGGTGAAGCTGTTAAGACTTTGTTGTGTCAATAGCGTAGTCATTTCGAAAAAAAAAAAACAAAATACTAAATTTATGTCACACTACTTTCTTCGTCACTTCGTCCGCTTGGAGTAGTTACTTTGTGCTAATTTTTAACACGCAACGGAAACTCTTAAAGGGAAAAATCCCGATTTTGAAACATTCTTCATTGGTGCTCCGCTTCTATTAGCCTTAGCGTTATAATATATAACCCATAAGCCTTCCTTGATAAATGAGCTATCTAACTCAAAAAGAATTTTCCAAATCAGACTAGCAGTTTCTGAGATTAGAGTATATTATTAAGTATAGATTTCAAAATAGTCTAAGAGTTCAACTTAACTGAGAACTTCAAAATTTACTAGTTACATAAGTACAAGGATTGTGAACCTTTAACAGTTGACTCACCATCACTTTGGTATGCTATATTTTTGTGCACAAAAAGATCATGAAATAACATCGAATTATTACTTTTATATGATGTCATCACCACACCCGTTAGTAATAAAACTTAATAGAATGTTAAACAAGGTGACATTCAATAAAATGTTAAGAATGGAATGCATCTAATACGTTTTCAATTATTATTTCATCTAGATTGCAGATTTTGTTCGGTGTCTTTTAATAATACTTCGAACTTGCATGCACAAGAACACGTTTTAGGCTGGAAATCCTCTTACATATAAAATCGTTTTTTTTTCTTCACACCTTTAATTTTTTTTTTTATTAAAGCACGACAAAGTGACTGTACTATGCCTGATGTTAAGCATAGTACAATCCAAAAACATCGGCAACCACCGATAGACAGATTATCCATCGCCGGTCGCCGCTGTATGCCGGCCATACTAACGAAAGTCACCCGGTACTGGATATGCACAGGCTGATCCCGAAACGCGACACGGAGAAGCGAGTCACTATGACGGGCTTTTTCGCCATGTACATGGTGGTTGCGACCCAGTCGGGCTGTAAAACCCTACCACCCCGCTATCGCACTTGCCTCTTTCGTTGATCAGCAGGGTGCACCACGTGCAGGTGAGGTTGGCTTGGGTGTCTCAAGTCTTAAGATGTTACTCGACACCTCTTACACCCCAAAATTCTGCTTTATTTTTTTTTGCTTTTGCTGCTAATTCTGCTTACCGTCACTTTCTTACAAGAGAAGAATGAAAGTGATGGGATATATATAATTAGTCCCATTAAAAACCGTGTATGATTTTTTTTTATATCATAGTACACAAACGAACAGGCGGGTTAACTGATGTTAAGTGATCACCGCCGTCCATAGACACTAGAAACCCGCGGGGAATCGCAACTGCGTTACCATCCTGTGTTATGGAGAAAGGGAGGAATGGGAAAGAGAAGAGGAGCGGGTAACAGAGGAAAGCTGGGCCTCCGGCACTCTCACCGACGAAACGAAAGGCAACAATGAAAGCATTATAACTTCACGTCGATTTTCTGTGAGAGGATGATACTACCCCGGGCGATCCGTTCCATTCATATTGAAACCAGTAATAGCATCAGCGTGGCTCTACCACCTACAACCAACATTTCCAAGGATATCTATCTATCTATTTAATACCTTTAAGCGAGCAATTCTTGTACATTTTATATTGTCATATATTCAGGATCTCGGAAACAGCGTCAGCGATTTCTGTGAAACTTAGTATGTAGGTGGTTTCGGGGACGATAAATCGATCTAGTTAGATTTCATTCATAGAAACCTTCTTTTATTTGAGTTTTTAGGCAATGAAAAAATATAGCCAGAATATAAAGGTAAATTTCGCCATCGCTGTCAAAACGAAAATAGCTCAGATGGAAATCGGTTGCTTCGAAGATCCGTCTAACCACAGTTTGAATCCAAGTGTCAGCAAAGAAGATATCTTTTTTTTATATTTTGTGAGGCAAACCTAACAGTTAATTTTAATTTAAAGATGTTTGTTAAAGAACCGAGTTAGGATCGGTCGTTCCAGGTATGGTAGAGTTACATGACTAAAGGAAACAGAAAAATGAATCGGAAACAAAAGAATCCTATATATGGTGTTACCTAGAAAAATGATCTAAACAGCCCACACACAAGTTGCTCTTGTAGTTGAACTAAACTGTATAGCTATTTCTATATTAATATTCTATATATAGTGAAAAATCATTCAAATTACTTCGATAGTACATTTTCTGATAAAACTTGGACATGGTAAACTGTCTAAACTTTTCCATCGCGATGTTATACGCCCAAATGACGGTAACTATTTCCTAATTTATCGGCTTATCTTCGGCTATCGGCTATTAATTGCAAGGAAATATCACGTGAAGCGGGCAAAAAAATAGTAGAAGCAGTCATAAGGACTTCCGACAGAATTGAAAAGTTAAAACAATGAAATAACTGTTTTCTTTTGAATTTTTAAATGCACTATAGTATGATTTATTTAAATTTAATATTTTTTATCTTGAAATTATTAACATTAGTCTGGTTTTCAAATCTATTAGCACTCTTAGGAATAATAATACATACGCATTTTTACACAGCCTATTAAGAAATCAAACGTATGATAGACTGCACAGTCTCAACAAATAATATCAGTATTAGATGTACAAGCGCAATACGGTCGGTCACGCTTACTAGCATGTCATGATGCGAAATCATAAGTTTATCTCTTGCCAAAAAAATACCGCTTGACGCGCCTAAAGAAGTTTTCACTTCAAAAAGTGAGGTTCTGAAATTCAATCATTTTTTTGTGTGATGTTTATTTGTTGTTTAAAGAACAAAAAATTAGAAAAAGAACAGTGGTATTTCATATTCAGACTTTTTGCAAGTTTTTTTTTATTTCAGCAAAGTATCAATATTATATTCAACGTAGTAATTTAAACAAAATATTACTAGTTCTTATCAAAATTAAAATTGAAAAAAGTACAAAAGCGGAAGTATATATTTCAATACAAAGTACCTATTTGTAAGTTTAATGGCTTCTTTTTATTCCAAAGTATAGCTTAAAATTTATTTATAATTTAGCAAAAATTTTGAAATAGTATATACGTTAGTTAAATACATAGATCAATCGTACATACAATTTGCTTTGAATTGATGTCTGACGCTTGCCTAGATTGGTCGGGTTTCCAGATATAGCAGTAAATCTATGAGTTAATATTCCTTTTGAGACAGTGAAGAAATGTAATTTATAGAACTAAGAATATAACCAATGTTATAACCATAAGCCTATCTGTTTATTACAAATAAATTGTGTTAAAATGTCAGTAACATTTATACTGGTTTTTTAATTTGATGAAATATTAACTTCAGAGGAAGCGAAAATTTTGAAACATGACCAAAACTCTTAAATCAAATTAAGTTCTCCGATTTATACTAAAATACTGATTAATAAAATGATTATTCCCTCTACGTTAACATATATATATATATCAATATAATAAAACTGAATGGTATGAGGACATATTATACATACAAATAACTAGCTTCTGTCCGCAACTTTGTCCGCGTAGAATGGTTACCGTTTACGCAGCGCACGCAATTGAAGCTTTCGAAAGGAAAAAAGAAATCATTTTTGTAACATTCTTCATTGATGCTCCGCTCCTAGAAGCTTCAGTGTAATGATATGTAGCCTCTAGCCTTCCTCGATTTATGAACTATCTAACACTGAAATAATTTTACAAATCGGACTAGTAGATCCTGAGATTAGCGTGTTCAAGCAAACAAACTCTTCAGTTTTATAAAATTAGTATATACTAACTGTGCCCGCGATTTCGTCCGCGTGGAAACTCATGTAAAAACAGTGATCAATAAAGTCATTGGACTGTATTAAGTCCATTTACTTATCTACTTTTCTCTCGTACTTAAGTCGCGTCATCATTAAAATTACAATAACTTTTGATGGAGTGATCCGATTTTAATGAAACAAAAAATTGTCACTCCTGAAGATATGCTTTATGATTTCATTACTAAGGTTTTATTGTGAACTCAGTACTTTAGCAGTGATATGTGGTTATATAAACGGACAGACAGACAGACATTTCTAAAAATGATTGATATTCTATTACTTACTAGCCTCTGCCCGCGACTTCGTTCGCGTGAAATAGGTACTTTGGGCTAACGCTAACACGCAGCAGAATGTCTTAAAAAGATAAAACATCCCGATTTTGAAACTTTTTTCACCTTTGCTCCGCTCCTAATGGCCTTAGCGTGATGACATATAGCCTATGACCATTATCGACGAATAAGCTATATAACACTGAAAGAATTATTCAAATCGGACCAGTAGTTCCTGAGATTACCCCCTACAACGTCACAAACTCACAAACTTTACCTCTTTATAATATTAGTATAGATTTCTAGACAGCAGCAACAATTAAGCTATTGCATAGCTTCTATCGCGGGCCTTGAGCGTAAAGACCGAATCCAAAAATTCCGTAACGAAAAAACCTAACACCCCCAACTCTACCTACCATGTAGCTCGGCCGAGCGTTCGCTTAACGTATATATGGTACGACTGTACAAAGCTCGCACGGATCGAGACGAGCTGCTCCGAAATCGGACGAATACGTAATCAGCTGTTTGTGAGAAAGTATACTGATGTATAGGTATTTATCATCTATGTAAAACAGTGAATATCTGTACTCGTATAATTTGTGTACAAAGTGTTTTCCTGAATAACCTACATCTACATGTATTACATGTATTGTAAGATAATAAAAATATTTTGAACAGTATTAACTTCTCATTTATTTAATAAAAGAAAAAAAATGTTTTCTTATCGGTCACTACGCTCAAAAAGTTTAACTTGAATTAATATGAAAGAAATAAAAACAAAGGAACAAAAAATACTGCATAAATAAAATAAATAAATAGTTATAATTGCATAAGTTAATAAAAAATGCTATGCTTTACCGCGGCAGTCCCCGAGTGCCATACGTATTTTTTTTTATGAAAATCAAAAAAGTACAGCCACGTTACATTTACATTCTTATTATATGCGTGTAGATATTAAATATTGGAAATTAATACAGAATGTAAAATGATTCATTGACGTCGATTTTACTAACATTTTAATTACACGGGGTTTTTACCTTAAAATAACCCAGAGTTATTAATATATTTACCTATATACCTATAGTTACGTGTTGCTGCTAGGTGAACGTCTTTACTAGAGCCGATCGGAGTTAGGTCAGATGTAACTGTCATCCAGTACCGGAATTAGTTTGAACGTAACATAATTTTAAATCTGATTCACTTATCTATACTAATATTATAAAGCGGTAAACTTTGTGGGGGGGGCGGAAGTCTCAGGAACTACTGGTCCGATTTGAAAAATTATTTTAGTATAATATAGCTCATTTATCGATAAAGGTTATAGGCTATATATAATCACGCTAAGACCAATAAAAGCGGAGCACTGAAAATAATGTTTCAAAATCGTTTTTTCCCCTTGAGAGCTTCCGTTGCGTGTTCGCGTTAGTTCAAAGTAACTATTGCACACGAACGAAGTTGCGGGCAGAGGCTAGTGATTTATGTTTTAATTAACTACCGTTATAGATATATTTGGCTTGTTAATAATATTTAAAATATCGAATTAAGACGGTGGATTTAAGAGATAACGACATTTAAATGCCTTTGACATAAATATTGAGTTTTTTTTAACTCAAACTCAATGAATTGAATGACGATGAATGAACTCAACTCAAACATATGATTGAAACGATGCATACTAGGGGTGTGCGAATATCGTTTGAATCGAATCGAATCAAATTTTAATTTTCGATTCGGAAATTCGAAGCGCATAATTCGAATTTCACGAATAATTCGAAAAAACTCGAACAATTCGAAAAATTTCGAATTGCTCCAATTTTTTTCCGGAATTATCATATTATTCGCATTTTTTTTAGTATTATTCGAAACCCTCGAAGTATCGAAATTTTTCGAATTACTCGAAATATTTCGAATTAAATATTGAAATTCGATTCGAACGATATTCGTACACCCCTAGTACACACTCTCCATTACAAAAGGATATTGTCAAGAATTCATTTTTGCTGTTTTCCTTATTTTACTTGTGCTTTGATATTGGGGTTAGAGTATATACTTCTCTATAGTAAGCTGAAAAATGTTAACAATGTTTTTTGACTTAAGGGCTGTAACGGGATTTTTTTTTGTGTAAGTGGGAAAAGTTTTCTTTAATTTTATCTTTGTTTAAATACAGATAAAAATGATGGTCGATTCACCTTCGAACATTGACCTTATAAATTAGGATCTACATTATAAGGAAAGCGGCATAATGTAAAAAAACATCGTATGACATTAGATCTCAAATCAAATACAGTGAGTTTTCGTGAAATTATGCACCTATTAAAGTTTCATGATCTCGAGTTCAACGGATAGCGTTGCCTAATTTTAATTTTAACACTGTTTTTAGATAACCGTCTTTCTATTGGAATACGTTCATAAATTGTTTGTTTTTCAAAGTACTGCTATTATTCCCAAATATTTCATTGTTTTTATTTAATATCTGAGTGCCTTAAGCGCTCGCCTTAGTAGTCCGGTGAAGCTGTTAAGACCTTGTTGAGTCAATAACGTAGTTATTTCGAAAAAAATAAATATCTACACTTCTAAACTTTATAACATCATAAAACTGGACAGATATCCAGACCTGCACCTTTACACACACTGGTGGAAGTGTTTACTTTTTTCCCCTTATTCGACATGAAGTAACAGTGCTTGCATTGTTGCGTGTCGTTCGGTCAGTGAGAGCGCCGGGGGCCCACCTCCCCCTTTTTTTTATTGAAGCACGACAAAGTGACTGCACTATGCCTGATGGTAAGCATAGTACAATCCAAAAACAGTGGCGACCACCGAAAGACAGATTATCCATCGCTACTCGCCGCTGTCATGTCGGCCATAATGACGAAAGTCATCCGGTACTGGATATGCACAGGCTGATCCCGAAACGCGACGCGCAGAAGCGAGTCACTATGATGGGCTTTTTCGCCATGTACATGGCGGTTGCGACCCACTCGGGCTGAAAACCCTACCACCCCGCTATCGCCATTGCCTCGTTCGTTGATCAGCAGGGTGCACCACGTGCAGGTGAGGTTGGCTTGGGTGTCTCAAGCTTTAAGATGTTACTCGACACCCCTTACACCCCAAAACCCCTTAGCCCCATTTCCCTTCATCCTCCCCTTTCCCCACAAACACAGGCTGGCAACGCACTTGCGACTCCTTTGAGGTTGCCTGTGTCTATGGACGGTGGTGGTCAATTAACATCAGGTGACCCACCTGTTCCTTTACCTCCTATGATATAAAGAAAAACGAAATCGCGAGCAGAAGCTAGTTACATGTAATCAATTATTAAAGAGTCAATAGATGTTACAACGATTTGAATTAAATATTCAAATTGTACTCATGAATTAACTAAAATTGTATTACTTAAATAATAATTCCATTAATAATGAAAGCGTATTAGAAACTTAAAATATTTATTTAGAAGATTTTATTATAATTATGAATTAATAGTACAGTCTATTTATGAACATAAAAATCAGTAACCGAAAGTACCATATATGAGAGCATCGCGTTAGAACGCCTACATCTATTTAGATAATTATTTTTTGTAGCGTTTGTAATTTTGAGGACAAAGTTTTGTAAGAAAGAAGATGTGGGGGAAAATGGAAATTTTGAGTTAAATAAAAAAAAAACCAGATTAGGCCTCCCTCGGTAGAGGCTCAAGTCTAGGTTCGATCCCTCGGCAGGGAGCCCTTGAGTGCGTTACTTGCCCGATACAGTGACAAAAATTTACGTCACTGCTACAACTCTACACGATCACCCCCACACACGTGCACGGCTACACGCTTACACATGGAAGTGGAAGGGTTTTAAATTTTTTTCCTCTTATCGAACTGAAAAAACTCTAATTTTCCGATAATAAATATATGGAGGGGTTGTTGAGGCGTGTACACTTGTTACACATATGCGTCTTAACAACTCAAACATATATGAATAGTTAGCTAGGTTAGCTAAGATAGGTCACGAGTTTGCATGTAACAGGCAAAAGCCATGCCCAGGTGTGCCGTGCACCCTTGAGCTAGTTGCCCAAATAAAATCGGCTGAGTGCGTTAAGCGCTCGCCTTAGTAGTTCGGTGAAGTTGTTAAGACCTTGCTAGGTCAATAGCGTAGTCAGTTCGGAAAAGTTAAATAATATCTATATAAAAAAGTGAGGAAGATCTTCAAAAATACTGTCAGGTTGACGTTTATTTACTATTTAGCCATCCTGATAATAAAAATCCCTGAAAAAAATCTTCTTGAAGTTTTACTGTGAATCCGGTACTCTAGCAGGGATTTGTGTATATATATACAGACATTTCTAAAAATGATTGAAATGTATTATATTACTTATTTCTAAACATCTGCAACAACTTTTTTTTCTAAGTATTTCGGTGAAGCTGACCTTTCCAGGCCAAGAGCATTTTATTTTGAAAAAAAAAAAATTTTTTTTCACGAAAATTTAAAAAGTGCAGACAAGTTAGATTTACATTCTTATTATTTTATATGTATTGTTAAAAATAAACGGTAAAATGTCTTTAACACGTTCACGTCGGCACGTACCACCGGTGGTACGCGCCGCCAGAAAAGACAGTCTAGTGGGGGCCACCGGTGGTACGCGCCGACGTGAACGTGTTAAGTTTACAATATAATATAAGGTATATTTTAAAATGACATATCGTGTGATTGACGATGTAAAATGGAATTTAAGATTATTTTAATAACAACATTGTGTATAAGTTCTCTAACACCGTGAATGAAAAGAGCCCTATTCTTTCTTAAAAGCGACTCGCTTTGAAGAATTCTTGCCAGCTCACGTTCCCAGCTACTTTACATAAAGGATAATGACATAAAATATTCCAAGGGTTTCGAGAAATGGCCACTGTCAAATTTCACGCAATAAAACGCGTTGTTTTACGAAAAAATTGACAAAAGTTCGCATCCCGACGGTAAACTAACAGTACAAAAGCCTATTTTTTTTTGAAAACTGATTGTACAGTACGCCCGCAGGATCATAAATTTCGAATATAATGAACGGGACCATTTGTAAAACTGTATTTAGGATTATTATATAGTGACGTGTCAAGACAGGTCCGTTGGGATTCGATGACGTCGTCGTTGGAACATTATATTTTATTATTATGGCATGATTTTGTTGACAGTTTGTTTTTAGTGATAACCGCATTTTACCATACCGATTGACAATTCGAATATCTATATATGCGTATAATAAAAATTTAAATCTATGCAAGTGTCTCGGAATAAGTGATAAAATACATTGCAATCATTTTAGATATCTTGTTTGATTGCACACGTATCACTGCTAAAGTATACAGATAAAACCTAAAGTAATTCAGTTCGATAAGGGAAAAAATAAAACCCTTTCACTTTCATGTGTAAGCGTGTTACGTGCACGTGTGTGGAGGTGATATGTGTAATGTTGTCGCAGTGATGTAAGATTTTATATCACTGTATCGCGCGAGCAGCGTAGTCAAGGGCTCCAACGAACGTCTGTCTATTTCTGAAATGTCTGTCTGTCTGTCTATTGGTACGAATAAGCATCACTGCTAAAATACTGCGCTCATTATAAAACTTTAAACAAAATAATCATAACGCATATATACGAGTAACATTTATTCTATGTTTTATTAAAATGAGTTTGATCTATTAAAAGCTATTGTAATTTTAATGATGACGCGAATTAACTACGGGAGAAAAGTAAATAGTAATTTCATATAATACATTCAGATGACTCTATTAGTCAATGCTTTGTACATCCGGTTCCACGTGAACGAATTCGGGAGCACAGCTAGTTATATATTTAAAAGCTATATTTAAATAGACAGAGAGAAAGCAATTAAGAGCATCTTTCTTCTCTCAACCGATTGTCTTTATTCTTTTTTTATTTAGTGTATATTAACGAGCTCCAATTTTATCAAGAAAACACTATCTACAAGAGTTGTACAATACAGATATCATCACTATCTTCTTACTCTTATCTCAACTAAGCAGGGTCGGCTCAACATGTTTTCCTTTTCCACTCTCCCCTATCTGATGTCATTTCAGTATTCACACCTCTTATACACATCATTTTTCACACAATCCATCTTTTTCGGGCTTACTTTTCTCCTATATCCGTCGACTTTCACACTCAAAACTTTTTCAAAACATGACTTTCATCTCTTCTCATAATATCCATACTATGCTAACCAATTCCTCCTCAACTTCTCTGTCACTGATGCTTTTTTTTTCCAATTGACTGCGCTATTGACCTAGCAAGGTCTTAACAGCTTCAGCGGACATTGTCACTGATACAATTTCGCGTAATTTGCATAAACTTTTCACTATGTAACACTTGTAAATTTTCAACTTTATTAAATATAATGGCTTCTGCTCGCGACTTCGTCCGCGTGGAAGTTACTTTAGGCTAACTCTAACACGCAGCGGAAGTTCTCTGATGAAAAAAAAACGATTTTGAAACATTCTTCATTGGTGCTCCGCTCATATTGGTCTAGCTTGATGATATATGGCCTTCTTTGATAAATGAACTATCTAACACTGAAAGACTTTTTCAAATCAGACTAGTAGTTCCTGAGATTAGCACGTTGCTAAACACACAAACTCTCCAGCTTTATGATATTAGTGTAGATTACTATTCTTCTCTCGTCCTCTCCAGTCGTCATTTAAATTACAATAACTTTTGATAGTTTAGACCAATTTGAATACCAGATTATGCCCCCCTCGGCAGCGGCTCAAGCCTAGGTCCGTTTCCTTGGCGTGAAGCCCTTTAGTGCGCTGCTCGCGCTATACAGTGACACAAAATCTTACATCACAGCAACAACAGTACACATATCACCCCCACGCACGTGCACGCATACACGCTTACACATGAAAGTGGAAGGGTTATGTTTCTTTCCCTTATCGAACTGAAATAGTTTGGAAAATTATCCAATACGAAATATATATAAGAGTTGTTGAGGTATGTACACTTGGTACACATATATGCTCTAACAACTCATATATGTATGAATAGTTAGCTTAGGTCAGCTCAGATAGATCGCGAATGCACGTATCAGGCAACAGCCCAAGTAGAGGTGTGCCGTTCACCCTTGAACTAGTTGCCCAAAAAGAATCGGGTGAGTGCCACAAGCACTCGCCTTAGTACTCCGGTGAAGCTGTTAAGACCTTGATGGGCCAATAGCGTAGTCAGTTCGAAAAAAAAAAATTTAATGTAATAAAGACATAATTACTTTGGAGGATATGTTTTATTATTTTCTTTGGTGAGGTTATATTCTGAACCCAGTATTTTAGCAGTGATACGTGTTCATACAGACAGACAGACATTTTTATAAATGATTAAAATGTATTCTAGATACTCGCAACATTTTTTTTTCACGAAAATCGAAAGGTACAGGCACTTTATATTTACATTCTTATTATATGTATTAGATATCATATAGCTTAGTGTCTAATAGACCACTTTATAACTCACCTTTCAACCACGTACAGTCTTCGTCAATCTTTTTGACCGCTCTGAATATAGCCGTAATCGGGCTTGCGCACGGTATAGTCAAAAAGCTTAATACAAAACAAAGTTACAATATTATTACATGAATCTGGAATTGACATTAAGTTATCTTTAAGTTGTCTCCTTGTATATATAATATAATACATATTTGTATCCAAATTATGTTCTGTGTAACTATAATTCGAGCGGTCAAAAATATTGGCGAGGGCTTTAGTCACTATGTTTTTAACAGCGAACATTCTCATCATTCAATTAAAAATGAATCATATGTATATGTTTTGCATATGTAACTAGATGCAAATGTTCTAATGCATTCTATTTTAAGAGAAAACGGTGACCAAGTTATAAAAGAATTATTGATTTTAAATTATTTACCGTTTTTCTATTTCTTTATATATACTCAGCATTAAAATTTATTTAACAAGGTTAGAGATACAGTATAAGTAATATTCTTAACTAAATCTATGGCTTACGGTAGAGATTTCTAGAATTTATTAAATTGATGTAAATCCTTTAAACGATTGTAGCAGTTTTCTGAAGTAATTAATCTATATATTTGATTAAGATTTGCCTATTATTGGTTTTTATATTTTGAATTTTACTGGATTTACAGTAAATCTATCCTGTAATGTTTACAATAACACCGAGAGGTCTGAATAATAACAAAAAATAATTTTTTTTAGCGGGATTTTTTGTCACGAAGTAGTTTTTATATTTTATTCATAATCTTGTGTTATTTGACTCTATATTTTGTATATTTGGTGGTGTTTTACTTAATATACTTAGTTTATTGTTTATTGTTTCAACAATGACTATTCTTTAGAAACTCACAACTTGACAAATAAATGTGAAAGATTTTTTTTACTCACTTTCATGTCTATTCGAAGTGCTATTAGGCTGAAAACGAACGGTTTTTTTCCTCGACGCTAATGACCTAGCGAGGTCTTAACAGCTTCACCGGACTACGAATACGAACGGATTATAGAACCTCGCCTTTTTTTCGTTGTCCTCTTTTTATGATATAATTATCAACTAGTTTTAAAACTTAAATGTTTTAAATTTCATTTGTTTGTACATTATATTTATTCTATAAAATAAATCTTAATAATAGAATAAATATAAAAATTATTTTAGATAAGTACTAAAATTGTTTCAGTAGTTTTTGTGTGATGCGCTTACAACCGCAGACTTCTACCAGTGTTATATAGAAGAGAAGATGCATTAATTTTTCAAGTTTTAATATTGAAGAAAAAAATAGAAATCCATTTTTTATTGATCATACTAGAACACTTCAATAGCTAGTAAAAATATATGAATAAAGATAATCAGTTTGAAATAGAACAGGAAGGTGTACTTAACTGTTCCGATTTTAATTTTGTCTCTGCCTATTTATGTGTGTAAGCATAATTAATTATTAACATTAATTTTAACATAACCAAAATATTTAGAGGAGAGTTTATGGCGGGATTTTAGTTTGTCATGTAGTGGATTTTATATTTTATTCATAATCTCGTGTTATTTGACTCTATATTTTGTAAATTTGGTAATGTTTTACGTAATATAGTTAGTTTATTGTGCATAAGTGAAGTGAATGGAAAATAATACCACGGAACATGAAATTCTGAGATTATACAAGAACTCTCTGGATGGTTCTAACAAGGGATCCACCATCTTGTTAGAATATTGATTCACACGACGCTTAATATTGAAGTGATTGAACGCTTGTAATATTATTGACTATGCGACAATGGCAGTAATAATCTGAAAAATTGATTGCCAAAAATAAAAAAAAAAAACATAACCAAATACCAATTCGATTACTTTCTATAGAAAGTACGAAAAAGGTGTTACTTTATTTAGAAACAAGTGGCAAAACATTTGAAGTAAACTCATCGTGGTATGAACAAATTAAGTCAAAACAGATCGTCTAAGCATCTTTTGGACAATAGTTCACAATAGGACAGTAGCGTACATTGTTTTGAACTAAACAAGAACTAGCCTATTTATATTATAATTAATTCTTTACAAATTATAACGGTAGTTGACAGTTGGAGTAGCTAAATGGGCTGTAAATCTACGAAAGGGTTGCAACGGTACAGTGGCCAAATTTTACAAGAAGCAATATCTTATATTGTAGCGGTTTAAGGGGTAAATCTTCTTGTAGTTTGAGTGAATTGTTTTGCATTACAAATAAATGGTTATTGCCGACGTAACATAGTTTATTTTTATCTTCGCTGCTCATTTTTTAAAATAAAGTTTTGAGGTTTTGTTTCAAAGGATTGATTGTTTATTTGGCTTTCACGGACATACGCAGCTATGTGATTGAATCTTGTTGATATGTAATTATTTTTGAAGAGAAAGCTTTAACCGCATGTAGAGATTTATTGTGGTCGAGAAACTTATGGATTCGCGTTACCAACTTCGGCAACGGCTCAAGCCTAGTTCCGTTCCCTCGGCGTGGAGCCCTTGTGTGCGCTGCTCGAGCGATATAGTGACACAAAATCTTACATCACTGCGACAACATTACACATATCACCTCCACACACGTGCACGTATACACACTTACACATGAATGTGGAAGGGTTTTATTTCTTTTTCCTTATCAAACTGAAATGGTTTAGAAAATTATCCGATTCGGAATATATATAAGTTGTTGAGGTATGTATGCTTGGTACACATATTTGTTTCAACAATTCATATATGTAAGTTATCTTAGCTGAGGTTAGCTCAGATAGGTCGCGAATTGCATGTATCAGGCAACAGCCCAAACCAAGGTGTGCCGTGCACCCTTGAGCTAGTTGTCACTTAAAATCGGTTGAGTGCCTTAACCGCTCGCCTTAGTATTCCGGTGAAGCTGTTAAGACCTTGCTAGGTCAATAACGTGGTCAGCTTGAAAAAAAAAGCGTTACCAACATGCTCGTAACGTATTGCGCTTGCGTTAGACTAACAACGCGTAATAGCGGCCTGTGAATATATATAATACTAGCTTCTGCCCGCGACTTCGTTCGCGTGGACATAGTTAATTTGGGCTAACTAATATGCAGCGAAAGCTCTCAAGAGGAAAAACACCCCGATTTTTATGAGCTATATAACAATGAGAGATTTTTTCAAATCGGACCAGTAGTTTCTGAGATTAGATTACCCCCTACGTCACAATTCACAACGTCACAAACTCACAAACTTTACCTCTTTATAATATTAGTATAGATTGATGTTTTGAAATTGTGCAGCTCATCATATGTTGATTAATTAATAAACGGTATAACTATATATGTGTATATATTATTATTCGGAGTGGTAACAGACGTAAAAAACAGATTAATGTTAATAATTTCAGTTCACAAGTTATGAAATTTAAATAATTCAACCTACAATTGATTTCAAAATTCAAAAAGAACATAGTAATCCCATTTTTGTGAGTTTACATTTCTGTTAGGTTTCTAGGTTACAAGCCTAGGACCTTTCCCTCGGCGTGAAGCCCTGGAGTACGTTGCTCACGCGATACAGTGACACAAAACCTTACATCACTGCTACAACATCACACACATCACCTATATACACGTGCACGCCTACACGGTCACACGCTGTTTTTCTTTTTCAGAAAAATAAATGACAAAGAGCTCTACCTTTATTTTCCCTATCCTATATAGTTTAGAGGATTTTTTCCGACGCAAAATACATATAGGAGTTGTTGAGGCACGCATGCTTGGTACACGTGCATGTTTCAATAACTCATATACATATATCTAGATAGCTTAGGTTAGTTCAGATAGGTCGCATTTTTGCACAAAACGGGCGACAGCCCAAGCCGAGGTGTGCCGTGTATCCTTGAGTTAGTCACCCAAACATCCCAAATCGGCTGAGTGCCTTCAGCGCTCGCCTCAATAGTTTGGTGAAGTTGTAAAGACCTTTAAAGGTCAACAGCGCTTACACTTCAAAGAAAAAAAAAAGTGTCACTATATCGCGCGAGCGCGCATTCAAGAGCTCCTCGCCGAGGCAACAAAAAAAAAAAAAAGTGAATATTGACAAATGTAAACATATTAACTTCGAAGGAAGTTTTTGGCGGGATCTTAGTCTGTCATGTAGTGGATTTTATATTTTATTCATAATCTTGTGATATTTGACTATATATTGTGTAAATTTGGTGGTAATTTACGTAATATAGTTAGTTTATTATGCATACGTGAAGTGAATGGAAAATAATAACACGGAGCATGAAATTCTGAGATGCCACAAAAACTCCCTAGAAGGTTCTAGCAAGGGATCCACCATCTTGTTAGAATATGGTTTCACACGATACTTAATATTGGGATGATCACGCGAAGTTGTGATATTATTGACTACGTGACAAAGGCAGTAATAATCGGAAAGATTGATTGCCAAAAATAAAGTTAAAAAAAAAAACTTCGAAGATACTAAGAATATTATAAAGTACACATTATTTTTTCCCCTTTTATGTTTGTTTCATGAATATTTAACCCCTACTTTAGTAAAAAACATTCGGTTTTAAAAAAAAGCTGTGTCCATCTGAACCGTAATAAATGATATTATTGTAAAAAGGTGTTCACAATAATACTTTACTATAACTATGTTTGCGTAATTTTAAAACGTAAAAAAATTTCGTCCTTGGTAACTTTAACTGTGTTAGGAATTACGTATCGGGTGTATATTTTACACTAACTCGTTCCCGCTGCTTTGCTCGTGTTCATGCTTATAAGTAACATATAATTGTAAATTAGACGGTAGCGATCAGTTTTCTCAAATGTAATTTTTCTAATATCGCTTTAAAAAGTATACTATGCTCTTCTCCAGACCTCAGACTACTTTTAAAACAAATATTATCGTAATTGATTCAGAGGGATAATCTTGAAAACGTATCAGAATAATTTTAGCGTGTAATTGTAATGTATGCGTGTGTGGATAATGAATTATTACTCGCTATTAGATACACGTGACATAGCTCTCTTTAAAATGGTTTTGTGGTTTCTTAAAAACTATGTTTTCTTTGTAACATAGTTGTTATCTTTATTGAAGTGGATACTTCTTAAGGTGCGAGGAGCGTTATTTTTGTCCAAAATCTTACATCATTTCAACAACATTACACATATCACCTCCACACACGCGCACGCATACACGCTTACACATGAAAGTGTAAGGGTTTTTTTTCCTTATCGAACTGAAATAGTTTAGAAAATTATCCGATACGAAATATATATAAGAGTTGTTATGTATGCTTGGTACACATATATGTTTCAACAACTAATATATGTATGAATAGTTAGCTTAGCTTAGGTTAGCTCATATAGGTCTACAAGGTTGAGTAGCAAGTACGATCCCTTGCCGCCCCAACAATTACGGTCTGACGGTACACCGTGGGGTTTTAGTCCGTGCGAGCCGGACATAACCCACCTTCTTCTCCCCCGGGAGGGTGGGTATCCATAAGGGATTTCCCCACGTTAAAAAAAAAAAAAAAAAGCTCATATAGGTCGCGAATTGCACCGTACCCCGGCGTATTGTGCACCCTTGAGCCAGTTGTCAAATAAAATCGGCTAAGTGCCATAAGCGCTCACCTTAGTAGTTCGGTGAAGCTGTTAAGGCCTTGCTAGGTCAATAGCGTAGTCAGACCGAAAAAAAAACACGGGATCCTTCAAGTGCAACGTCAACAAACACTAACGCCGGCCCGTATGACAGCGGTGAAACTATAGAAAATTACACGTACAATAACACAAATATACATCACCGCTACAACACTACACGATCACCCCCACACATGTGCACGCCTACACGTTTACACATGAAAGTGGAAGGGTTTACTTTTTTTTTTCCCTTATCGAACTGAAAAACTCTCAATTTTCCGATAATTGTTGAGGCGTGTATGCTTGGTACACATATACGTTTCAAGAACTCATACATATATGAATAGTTACCTAGGTTAGCTAAGATAGGTGGCGATTTTGCATGCAACATGCAACAGCCAAGCCGAGGTGTGCCGTGCACCCTTGAGCTAGTTGCCAAAATAAAATCGGCTGAGTGCCTTAAGCGCTCGCCTTAGTAGTCCGGTGAATCTGTTAAGACCTTGCTAAGTCAATAGCGTATTATTTCGAAAAAAAAAAAAAAAGATGAAACGACTCGATTGCCGCTCCTTATAAGTTGACCTGATTATCAGAGTAACTTACGTAAATCCGTATTTACTTGTGATGGTCGGGTTTTCCATATAAGTGGTGCAAAATTATTAAACATATACGCGTCCATAATTTTAATAATACTATTTCGTTATTATCTAAATTTAATTCTATTACAGAATAACAATGAGGAAAATGTATAACATAGTTGCTGTTATCCGTCATTTCGTGTAGGCATGTTAAATTCCAATTTTGATTAAATCTACACATATAAAAGACTAGTTTTTGCACGCGGCTTCACTCCCGTTAGTATCTAACCTATATCTCTGGCAGAATATTTGTTCTGGATACCCTATGTCCTTTGCCACGATTTAGAAGTTTTTTTCCCGAACTGACTACGCTATTGACCTAGTAAGGTGTTAACAGCTTCACCGGACTACTAAGGCGAGCGCTTAGGGCATTCAGCCGTTTTTATTTGACAACTGGCTCAAGGGTACACGGCACACCTCGGCTTGGGCTGTTGCTTGATACCTGCAATTCGCGACCTATCTTAGTTGATCTGAGCTAACTATTCATACATATATGATTTGTTGGAACATATATGTGTACCAAGCATACATACCTCAACAACTCTCATATATATTTCGCATTGGATAAAATTTTTATATCGGATAAGAACTAGAAGCAATTCAGAGATAGTCTTAATTAATCCATTACGGCCTTAGCGTGCCTTTTTCAGTGGACCCAATTTTTTTGATAACTTTTTCATTATTAATTTTACGATAAAAATAGTAGAATAGAGTAGTAGACAATTTAATTTGCTACAAATAATGTTTCATAAAAAAATCTCTAGGGTTATTAGTTTACGAGATACAGAGCGAAAACCCTTTGCAAACCTTTTTCCAAGATGACGGCCGAGAGACAAGGGTGGCAATCCCACAAAACTGAATTTTAGCATATACTAACCCCTACACTTAAAAAAATACGTCCTCTGAAAAACGCAAATCTAAATGTAACTTTCCAATGGACTAAACAGCTTTCTGAACGTACTTGCTGGTAGTTCGGATGGCCTCTTTGTCAGCCACTGGGTTGGACTACATAACCTTTGGGGTGTATACGTAGTAAACCTTAATAGTCTTATCTTGTTATTTAAAAGTTTAGTTCGAAGTATTCTCGAATACACATGTGTAGTTTGGTCACCCTGCTACAAGGCACATTCGAACTCTATTGAAACGAATCAAAGAAGATTAAAAAAAAACAATGACAGAATAAATAAATAGAATATTGTACTAATTACATACGCGAAGAAAGCAACATGATCTAGTATTTCTTAAATTAGCTGAGTGTCTTAAGCGATCGCCTTAGTAGTTAGGTGATGCTGTTAAGGCCTTATACTAGGCCAAAATCGTAGTCAGTTAAAAAAAACTACTATTTGTTCACGAATTACTGCAGGATTTTATCTCATCTTCCTCTTTCATCTAAATTTTAATACAAATTTTGAATATCAATTTCCTATACATTTATTCTCAAAACTTTCAAGAATAATAATACTTCTTACTAGAAAGATCATTTTATTTATCCGACACAAATACTTATAGGAGTTGTTGAGGCACAAAGGCTTGGTACACATGCATGTTTCAATAACTCATATACGTATATCTAGATAGCTTAGCTTAGGTTAGCTCAGATAGGTCGCGATG
>JACEII010000414.1:0-13353 GCA_014332785.1 Antheraea mylitta | reverse complement strand
CTGCATGTCGATGATATAAAAATAAGCAAGTGTCTGAATCGCAACTACCTTTTTTTTATTAACGTGAGGAAATCCTTTATGGAGACGCAACCTTCCCGGGGGAGAGGGTGAGTTATGCCCGACTTGCATGGGCTAAAATCCCACGGTGTACCGTCCGCCGCATTGTAGGGGTAATCAGGCATCGAACCTGCGGTCTAACCTCAAAAACGGATTCTGCGGTAGCCTAGCGAGTGAACGCCAGGCTTCGCCAATCACATCTACCTGCTGTTTTATGTCATAATAAACAAACGAACAAGTTGGTCACCTGATGTTAAGTGATCATCAGCGTTGTTGAGAGGAGCGGGAGGGATGAGGGTGAGAAGGCGAGGTGGGTCTTCGGCGCTCTTACTAACCGAACGAAACGCAACAATGCAAGCACTGTTACTTCACGTCGGTTTTCTGTGGGTCGGGTTGTACTACTCCGGACAAGCCGACCCATTCATGCTAAAACCAGTAATAGCTTCAGCGTGCCTCTACCACCTAGAAAATGTTGTTTTGAGTATCACCTCGTATCCTGAGAGTCATATGTCTAGATTCAAAGGATATGTTAATCACTGTTTCTTACAGTTAATTCCACGCAGACGTAGTCGCGGGCGCATTTTGTTAATTAATATATTTGTACACGCTCGTATATAATAGCAACATATTATACTAGCCTCTGCCCGCGACTTCGTTCGCGTGGAGTAGATACTTTGAGCTAACGGTAAACGCACTCAATAGGAAAAAAACCCGATTTTTAAACATTCTTCATTGGTGCTCCGCTCCTATTGGTCTTATATATATCATCGATAAAAAAACTATACAAAATTGAAAGATTATTTCAAATCGGACCAGTAGTTCCAGAGATTACCTCCTACAACATCACAACGACACAAACTTTACCTCTTTATAATATTAGTATAGATTAGTATTAGTATATTAGCATAGACGACAAATTAAAAAAATATATATGTAGTGAATATGTTATACTATTTGGCAAAACAACCATAATACTGTTGAAACGAATAAATGAAGTATGATCGAACTGGAACGAACACTAGTTACATAAATTTTTACCTAGTTGATAAGTAAGTCGGATCAATTAAACATTCTGCGGTTGGGTATTGCTAATTATTAAAACAAATTCCCGTTACGTCAAGCGACTCCATAAAATAGATTATTCAATTCATTCAACGTTGAACAAATAACTATGTAAATAATACAATCATTTTACACAGTTTGTGTATTAAGCACGTCACAGATTAAAACCAATGGACAGTCCTCGAACTTTGTCTGTTAAATTGTTTGTACCAAAATTGTATATTAGGTTAGCTGTGTCCGCGACTTCGTTCGTGTAAAACCTAATGTATAAACAGCGATTAATTAAGTCATCTACATGTATTAAGTCCATTTACCTATCTACTTTTCTCTCGTACTTAAGACGCGTTGTCATTAAAATTACAATAACTTTTGATAGAGTCGACCGATTATAATGAAACAAAGACTCAATGTTATTCGAAGACCAACAACAGTAACCAGTACCAACAGTACTCTTTGTTATATCCAAGATAACTAACTACACACAATATAACTATTTTATATAAAACATTAAAAAAATTTATACCTAATATATACTTTGCTTACAAAATTTATTTAGTTCTTCGTAGTATCTATAATAATCTAAGTTTCCAAAAACTGTAATAAAGGTGTATTAAATAAAAATGTCATAATTTATTTTTTAGATAAGAACCAAGTGTAGAAGAAGTAATCTACATACTAATTAATGTACACAAATAACTTTATGAAAATCTTTCTTTCTTTCAAAAATAAAATAATTTGTTCGAAATTTATTCAATAATTTTTTTTTATATACACGCAAAATTGCAAACCTCTATCAATTTGTTTGCATATATGTATATTATATTCTTAAATGTACGAATTTTTGGTATAATCTCGGACAAATTTTCAAGCCTGTAATTTTAATATTCTTAAGCACTTCTTGACGACAGAAATTACTATTTACACTGCGACCCTAGACAGCCGGGGGGGTCAATGACTTTGACATTTCTAATTTAGGCCTAAAGAAACCCGACTGTTTTCGGAAGGCGTCGCCCTGTCGTACTTTGCATACAAACGCGGGGCACACCTAAATTCGGCGATGCAATCCGCGAAAAACGCGCCCCACTCGGACACGTCTGCTTTCTTTTATTTAAATGCGTTCGTAGTGAAAACCGATTATTGCACATAAAATGAGCAGACAAATAAATTATTCTTGTATTATTTTTTATATGTATACGTTTTTAGAAGCATTTCACGATCGATGTTAATTTGTTTTACGATAAAACGAAATTATGTGGTCATAAATCATGTCTCTGCGCATAATTTTGCATAAAATATATGAATTTTGATGATTTATAATTTTCTTTATTTGCTATTTGCTTTTATATGTTCTTGATATGGTGGTTAGGTTACCTTTCGAATCTTTGTTAATTCTTTTTTTGAAGTTATACTTATTTTGGCGCGTTTCGGAAAAAATGACTAGAGTAAATTTTACGATGCGCGCGCACACCGTCACGAAAAACCGACACCCTGAACTTAGCTATAGTCAACATTCTGTATCTTTGTATTTCTTTGTATTAAAACTTTCAATGGATTAAATAGCTTTTTTCTATTGTTAGTGTCGTTTTTTCTACAAACGTAGAATAAGGCGTAAGATAAAATTTTTGAAAAGATTTTTATCTTATTACACTAAAGAAATATAACTTCTAACGCGTGTACATAAGTACACATGTTTTATTCTTTTTTAGTACTTGCGAAGTTAAAATTTGAACATGACATTTCATGGAGAGCATGCACGATAACTCAAACTGATGAATGAAACAGAATACTTAAAAAATTCTCTATGAGAAATGCATACACATTTAGTTATATCCCAAGAATTCGTCAGCGTGAAATTTTGCGATATTTTGTGTGAAATTTTGCAAAATTTCGTTAATACTCTACCGACCACCGACATCCAATACATGTCTAGGTAGCGCACATGGTTAATTTAATAAACTATTTATTTTCTGCTTTTTAGTTTTTCATTTATATTGAAGTCGGTTAACTTTTTTTTTTGAAAATTTACTTTATTTTATGTATGAATTTCTGCTGTACGTGTTTGTCACTGAACTCCTAAACGGCTGGACTGATTATGATGAAATGTTGTGTGCGTGTTCCAGTGGATCCAAGAATGATTTAACTTTATAATTAGACACGATAGGTGGCGCTACGGTTGACTTTTAGGATTTTTTTATTATCAAGGCAGGACAACGTTTGCCTGGACCGCTAGTATATCTGTATATATCAAACATTTGTATAATATTCATAAAATCAACAAACAGTCGTAATGGATTATTTTTACGCATCCATACAAGCGTAAGTTTTCACAATCATTCAGTTTGTTGAATTTCAGTTGTTTAACTCAAACCTTTAACCCCTAATATTGTTCATTTGTTAAATAGTAAGCACACAAATAAAAAAAGTACTCTGCCACGTCCGTTTGTTCGCGATAAACTCAAAAACTACTGAACGGATTTTCATGCGGATTTCACTAGTAGATAAAGTAATAAACGAGATTCGCTAGTGTTAAACTAAAACCACCGCGATGTCATTTATATTAAATCTATACATATATAATTAAAATACGTGTTATTTGAGGCTCACTAACGTCAACACTGCTAAACGTATCATCACGGGATTACTAACATTCGACGCGCAATTTTTCATAAATGATTCTAGACTAGTTATTGACCCCTTATGGATTGATACGGATTACAGATTAAACCTTGCTATTTTTTTTAAAGTACAACGAATTTGCGGGAATCTGCTAGTTACAATATAACATTTTCATCATTAACCATGTTCCATCCAGAAGACTTTAAGTGTGCGAACTGTTATGATAGCTATACCTAAACATAACAAACAAATATTATATTATATTGTGCCTAATACCTAGGAAAATATTACGCACAAACACACGCTGAGCAACAGTTTAGGAAAAACCGAAAAATCCAATAAATCCAAAGTAAACAATGTAAATAGCGCACTGCGACAAAAACTTCAGACATACAGAACCCAACTTGTTGTCGAACAAATTGATTCTTTTGACCAGTTTCGCACTAGGTTGCGGAACTTCGCTTTTTTATACTATTGGTGGCAATCGAACATGTGGCTCACTTGATGGTAAGTGATCACCACCGCCCATGGACACCTGCGATACGAGGGAATTTATAAATACGTTGCCGGCCCTTGAAAAATGACTATTCTCGATTCTTGAAAGTTTGCAAATTTGTAATCGTCCGGGATAACTGCCGCAGGGAGTTCATTCCAGAGGCCTGACGTGTTAAAATGAATTACATTTGTATCCTTTTTTCAACATGTATGCAAAATTTCATAATAATCGAGGCAAGACGTAAAAGCGTTACAAACAAATAGACTCACGGTATCATTTCTAATATTAGTTAGGATAATAGCACTATTCCCATCAGAAGAAATACAATTCATCATCAAGCCCTAGTTTCATGCCTACCTGCAAACATCTTGGTAATGGGATATGTTGGATAATTTAAAAAGACGACAAACTAAACAAGTGTTATTATGATCGGCTAAATAACTAGAAGAAAATAGCCACCTCTTTAAATTACTCGACATATTTTAATTGATTCAGGAAAGGGGCATGCCTTAATTGTCACTATGAAGGGCTAGATATATCTAGTAGAAAATAGCCACCTCTCTAAATTACTCAATATAGACAAATTGATTCATTTTTTTCCTTGATCTGTCTACGCTATTGACCTAGCATGGTCTTACCAGCTTCACCGGACTACTAATGCGAGCGCTTAAAGCACTCAGCCGATTTTATTTGACATCTAACTCACGGGTGTACACCTCAGCTTAGGCTGTTGCCTGATACGTGCAATTCGCGAACTATCTGAGCTAACCTTAGCTAAGCTAACTATTCATACATATATGAGTTGTTGAAACATATATGTGTACCAAGCAGACATACCTCAACAACTCTTATATATATTTCGTATTGGATAATTTTCTAAACTATTTCAGTTCGATAAGGGAAAAAAATAAAACCCTTTCACTTTCATATGTAAGCGTCTATGCGTGCACGTGTGTGGATGTGATATGTGTAATGTTGTCGCAGTGATGTAAGATTTTGTGTGCACTCAAGGGCTCCACGCAGAGGGAACGGACCTAGGCTTGAGCCAGTGCCAAGGGGGACCTAATCTGGTTCTAATTGATTCAGGAAAGGGTCATGCCTTAGCGTACTGAGTGTGTAGTGGTCACAATACATTTAAGCATAATTGTCGTGTCCTAAAATCAACAATACGTTAGCACCATTGATTAAGACATACAAGTAGTGATTCTACAAGGCTACAACATGTATCGTGTTTTGATTCATACCACAAACCTGTTTCGAATCAAAAATAACATAGTAACAAATATATACTTTATGTATACCTTAAATGACATATTATTTCCAGAGTCCATCTAGTTTTAAGGTATAGGGTCCTCGCCAAATTTTGACCGCTATAAATATAGCTGCACAGAACACAAATTTATGAATAAATGAGCGTGCCTGGCAGACGATGTCTCACCATAGTAATATAAAAAAACCCTTGATAAACTATATATCTAAACCTTCTTCTTAAATCGCTTTATCTATTGGCGAAAACCGTATGAAAATCTGTTTGGTAGTTTTTGAGTCTATCGCGAACAGGCAGACAGACGCGGCAAAAAACTTTGTTTTATAATATGAAATTATACGTATTAATTACCTATATAACGTCGAGACAACTCAAAGACCATATGACAGTTTTAGAGACCTGTAAATAAAAATACCACATGGCAAACTAAGATGCCGTCGAAGTTTTCCAAATTCAATAAATAAAACCGGTTAAAAATATAAAAATTTATTGCCAAAATACATTTTAAAACAATAAGTTTGCTTGGTTAAAGAACAGGTACTTGTCGTGGTTAAAAATATACTAGAAAGTCGACCCTTTTAGACTTTCTAATCGTGAAGCATAAAAATCGCAATGTTTGTGCAATGTTGCAGACAATACAGCCTTTTGTTTTGTGCCAATAAAATAACAATTAAAATAAACGCTTTACCAGCAAAACATCAAAGGTTCGCGTTCCTGCGTCCTTTGAAGACATTTGCACAATGTGATTTTTTAAGTAATAAAGCCATTTAAAAAATGGCAACACAATGCGAAACACCATTACGATGAGTACATTAGGTAAGCACGTTTTTGGCTGCAAAATTAAAAAAACAAAAACTTTTGTTTGATACTATGCGAAATTAAGGATTCTTTGTTGCTAACAATTTTCTATTGCTTTGTTAATTGTGCACATTTTAATGCCCTTTTTTTAAACTTATCTCGTTGTTTTTGAATTTTTATGATAATATCTAAAATGAATAAATAATCTTAGTAATTTTTATTACAAAGTAACTTATATTTTACAGGCCGGCATGATAGTGGCGACCGGCGATGGACAGTGTGTCAATCGGTGGTCGCTATTATTTTTGGATTGTACTATTCTTACCATCAGGCATAGTGAAGTCACTTTGCCGTGCTACAATAAAATAAAACTTATTAATCGTTTAAATTTAAATGACGCAATCTTTGATATTATAGTTCTAATTTGGTTAAAGTACTCTTCACGAGCATGTCAGCAACTTCCTGCCAGAACCAAAATACATCACCGTCTATTGAAGAATGGAAGGGTTTGCAGAACCAGTGTACAGAAGGTACATAGGAATCTTCATATATTGCATGAAATGGCTGTACGGAAATATAGTTACATATGATTAAAGTTCCTTTTAAAATAGATTTTACTAAAATTGCCTAACCTTTTTCAGAATAGTTATTTTTTCGAACAGGTTGTAGAATTGAACTCTGTCTTTTTCTATTTTATTTTTGGCAACCAGTCTTCTAGTAGCTATTACTGCCATTGTTAAGCGAGTAATGATATTACAGGTCTCTTGATATAATTTCAATGAACTAACAAGATGGTGGCCGTCTTGTTTGAACTTTCCTGGGAGTTTTTGTGGAAAGTCAAAATCCACGCTCTGTGGTATTATTTCCGATCCACTTCACTTGTGCATAATATAAACTATATTATGTAAAACACTATCAATATTACAAAATATAGAGCTAAATAATACAAAATTATGGATAAAATATAAAGAACACAATATGACATTCCAAGATCCCGCCAAAAATTCTTAACTCTGTCTGTGTAACATTTAATTTGATATTTACATTTATCATTTAAAGTATATATTATACTAGCTTCGTCTGCGTAGAATAGTTACTTTGGGCTAAGGCCCACTAACTTTAACTCGCGACTTCGTTTACGTAAAAGGTAAAAATATTATGAAGTAATACGTACGCTAACTCCGATTTTGAAACATTCTTCATTGGTGCTCCGCTGCTGTTGGTCTTAGCGTGATAATAATATAGCCTACCTTGATAAATTAGCTATCAAATACTGAAAGAAATTTTCAAATCTGACTAATACTTCCTAAGATTAGCGCGTTCAATAAAACAAACACTTCAGCTTTTTAATATTAGTATAGATAACTGGTTATTGCATTTAATTATTTTTTACTATAAAATGACAATGGCTCTGTGGTAATAATGGACATAGGTTTGTATCCAGCAATGATTTTTTTTATTGAAGCACGACAAAATGACTGCACTATGCCTGATGTTAAGAATAGTACAATCCAGAAACATCGGCAACCGCCGGTAGACAGATTATCCATCGCCGGTCGCCGCTGTCATGCCGGGCATAATGACGAAAGTCACCCGGTACTGGATATGCACAGGCTGATCCCGAAACGCGACACGCAGAAACGAGTCACTATGATGGGCTTTTTCGTCGTATACATGGTTGCGACTCAGTCGGGCTGTAAAACCCTACCACCCCGCTATCGCCATTACCTCGTTCGTTGATCAGCAGGGTACACCACGTGCAGGTGAGGTTGGCTTGGGTGTCTCAAGTCTTAAGATGTTACTCGACACCCCTTACACCCCAAAATTAAATTAAATTTGATTTTTACCACCAGATTAGGCCCCACTAGGTAGCGGCTCAAGCCTAGGATCGTTGCCTCCCCCATCTCCTCGGTGCACGGGTGAGGCTGACGAGGGGAGGCTGCTGGTCGTGTACCCAGTAACCTCTCTATAGTAGGGCGAAGCCTTGCGTTCATTCGCCAGGCTGCCGCAGGGGCAGTTTATCAGGTCAGTGAGCATGCTCGAACGTTGGCTGCCCCTACCATGCGGCGGACAATACACCGTGGGGTTTTAGTCCGTGTCAATCGGACATAACCTACCCTCTCCCCCGGGAGGGTAGCGTATCCGTTAGTGATTTCCCCACGTTAATAAAAAAAAGGTCCGTTGCCTCGGCGTAGAGCCCTTGAGTACGCTGCTCGCGCGATACAGTGACACAAAATCTTACATCATTGCAACAACTTTACACATATCACCTCCACACACGTGCACGCATACACGCTTACACATGAAAGTGTAATGGTTTTATTTTTTTCCCTTATCGAACTGAAATAGTTTAGAAAATTATCCGAAACGAAATATATATAAGAGTTGTTGAGGTATGTATGCTTGGTACACATACATGTTTCAACAACTCATATATGTATGAATAATTAGCTTAGGTTAACTCAGATAGGTCGCAAACTGCACGTATCAGGCAATAGCCCAAACCGAGGTGTGCCGCGCACTCTTGAGCTAGTTGCCAAATAAAATTGGCTGAGTGCCTTAAGCGCTCGTCTCAGTAGTCCGGTGAAGCTGTTAAGACCTTGCTAGGTCAATAGCGTAGTGAGATCGAAAAAAAAAAATCTTTCAGTAGAATGCAAACATGGCGATAAAACCTGGTGATGATTTTCACATGTCCGCTTGATTAGTTATCATCCATTACCCATAGGTGTACTCCGACAGCTCCACCTACGAACCATACTTCCCAGGTTCAGTGTAATAGCATCTCAGGATGCATTGTTATTTAATTTTTTTTTCGATCTGACTACGCTATTGACCTAGCAATATCTTAACAGCTTCACCGGACTACTCATTTATCGACACTCCGAACAATCCAATTATTTAATATCAAATAAGAATTTGTCAAAATACGAAGTACATATAAAATCAATATAATTACAGAGGTTCATAGGAAAGTACGGAATAATTTTGCGTGCGTAATAATTAAAAAAAATAATTCTTATAACAACAATTCAAATGCCGAGAATAATTTAATTGAATTGATAGTTAAAGTTAAAACGAACGGTATCGCAAATGTCTTATAAATCACTCAATTAATTTGAGGTTTGCAGTAGTGGTAATTCTGTAAATGTCTAAATGAATTTGATAATTACTAACAAGATAATGTGATAAGATACGGCAAAAAGACAAGAAAAAGAAACATATGCAGTGTTATTACGAAAAAGTTAAATACGTATTAAATACTTGCTTTAAAAAGGTTTCGTACCTACTAAATGCACAACGCTCGCCCGAGGCAAGTTCATGTTATCCTTTTTTCGCAAGTCTAACCAAAGCAGGACAAAAGAGTAAGATGGCGAACATTCAACGATCGCGGTGCATGTAAAACGTAACCTTTTTAAAGCAAGTATTCAATATATATTTAACTTGTTTGTGATAGCACCCAATTTCTTTACAAAATTATATACATCTCAGAATCAAAATCGAGAATACTTCATTCAATTTAAGCCCTGGACAATCCAAAACCATGTGGTTTAATCTCCATACAAACAAATGTAGACCTTATGATACACTGACCAAAAACGATTACTTGTATAAGTTAAAAAAAATGAATTTATTACGAAATCTAAAAACATGAACAATAACAAATAATATCATATGTAAATTAAGAAAATTGGCTAGATATTTAAAAACATGATCCTACATTTTGACTCCTGGATATTAAAGTATCAGTCAAGTGGTTAAACTACAAGATGCTAATGAACAATTTTTTTTCTTGAACTAACGCTATTGACCTATCAAGATCTTATCAACTTCACCGGTCTACTAAGGCAAGCGTTTAAGGTGCTCAGCCGATTTTATTTTGACAACTAGTTCAAAGGTGTATGACACACCTCGATTTAGGCTATTGCCTGATACATGCAATTTGCGACCTATCTGAGCTAACCTAAGCTAAGCTACATGTTCTTACTTACATGAGTCATTGAAACATATATGTGTACCAAGCATACATACCTCAATAACTCTTATATGTATGTATTTTGTGTTGGATATTTTTTCTAAACTATTTTTTTTTNAAAGTGAGCTTGTGTCTGAGGGACATCTTACTCTTATGACAAAGCAACGGATGGAGGCGACCCAAGACCATAGCGGCTTTGTTTCGCACTCTGTCTATGTGCGAATTGAACTTTAAATGTCTATCTAATGTAACACCGAGATATTTGACCTCTTCGACTCAAGGGATATCGATTCCGTATAGCCTGATGGGCTCAAATTTATTAGCGCGTTTCGTGGGATCGAAGAGTATTGCGGCACTCTTATCGGGATTAACTTTTTTATATATTTTCTTATTCTTTTTGCAACTGATTCGCAATTTCGTTTTAGTTGATCAGGTACGTTACTACACCAACTGGAGTCGCATTTCCTGTCCAAATAGAATTTTTGAAGAAATATTACTGCAAAAACAACTAGTAAATTTAAAAAAAAAAATATTATGTCGTATCTATACTATAATAAAACTCTAACAAGGCTAAATCTGTACATTAAATATTTTTTGAAAATTATAATCGGGGTAGACTATGTTATCGATATAAAAGCCAATAATAATCATTTTACGATTTTTGTCTGTCTGTCTGGCTGTCCCTGAGAATACGTATCACTCTGAAAGTACTGAACCAATTTGGACGAAACTCGACACAGTAGCTACTAATATTACAAATTTATATTTAGGATACATTTAGGCCCATAAAACGCAAGGAATTGTCAGGAATAACGAGAGAAAAACATTTGTAGTTAATGTAAATAGACTTTTTGGCGACACCTTAGTACAAGATCCAGCAATGCAACGTTGGAAGAACTAGAATTGTAGAAAAGCTGAATCTTTAGTATATGTTCCTTTATGCCCTTCCAATCAGGATTTGGAAGAACATAGAGATATATAAAACTGGCTAAATAAAAATTGTTCTCGAAACCGTTGCTAGCTCTTAGATGAATAGTTACAGGCAAGTGAGAATGGATTGTAAAAAAGTTTTAATACAAGTAGAAGATATTCATGATAAAGTAAGTGATAGAAATGATTATTTAATTTTATTTTTACGTATGGTGCATGTGCAGAGTATATGTTTAGATAACGTGTCCTGACGAGAAAAAGAGAGAGTGTGTATATAATATATACGTATATAACATTTTCATTTCAACAGCAAACAAACTCAAGGATTACCTATTGATGTATTAACTTTTATTAACTGATTATCCTAGATCATTCAGAGTTTAATTTATCATTATTTATTTCATAAATATATTTTCTTCTTTAATTTACAATTTAACTCAACTTGATCTCAAAAAAGTATCAACTTGATAAAGTATCAACTAGATACTTTATAATGTAAACTATACTGACTGTATGGTAAACGTATACAAAAAAGGCAAAGGAACTTCGTTAAAACCGGGGGCCATAGACCCATCTAGCTTTTTTTTACATTACCGCCAATATATGTAGGTTAGTTTTATCTTAATTGAAGCCGGTAGATCATACTACGAACGGGTTCTAGGCTTATTTTAAAAGATTTCTCATAAACCATGTGGGTATATGTTTGAGTGAGTCCCTTGATAGTTAAGATTCACTATTGGAAACCGTAGGTGTGGCTGCAATTGGGTTTTAGGTTTATTATAAGTTTTCGCGTTTTTAAATTCACTTGAAACCGCAGAAGTCCGATTTGGTGCAGACGAAGTTGCACGGGTCAGCTAGTTATAAAATTATTATTTATTTATTTTTGAAGTGACTACGTTATTTACCCAGCAAGGTCTTAACAGCTTCACCGGACTACTAAGGCGAGCACTTAAGGCACTCAGCCGATTTTATTTGGCAACCAGCTGAAGGGTGCACGGCACACCTCGGCTTGGCTGTTGCCTGTTGCATGCAAAATCGCGACCTACCTTAGCTAACCTAGCTAACTATTCATATATATATATGAGTTGTTGAAACGTATATGTGTACCAAGCACACATGCCTCAACAACTCCTCCATATATTTGTCATCGGAAAATTGAGTTTTTCAGTTCGATAAGGGAAAAAAACATGTGTAAGCGTGTAGGCGTTCACGTGTGTGGGGGTGATCGTGTCGTGTTGTAGCGGTGATATATATTTGTGTGTCACCGTATCGCGCAAGCAACGCACTCAAGAGCTTCCTACCGAGGCCTAATCGGGTGTGCGGGAGCGAAATTAAGCCCCAGACCACGGCGGCGTGATCTGTCGTTATGCGGGCGTGGGCGTGAACACGCTCTGTTTCGAGGGACAGGCTGGTACTGATCGTTCGCTGACGTGATTGAATCAGAAGGGTCGGTAAAAATGTGTCGCGGAAATCTTTTATAACGCGCAGCGTTAGGTAAGGGTTCATAGTTTGCCGCGGATACCACTAACGGACTGGGATGATTCACGGCTTATTCAAAATAAATAATCGTAAGTGATTTTACCAGATAGAAGGTATCCCTAGGTCTCTATGGAGATCGACTCTCCGGATGTACCACGGGGCACCGGTCACTTTACGTAAAACACGATTTTGGAGAACCTGCAGCTTATCAAATGACATATGCGCAAAAAACGGGGCAGCTATATGTCATCACGAGACGGATACACGTCTTATACAAAGTGAGCTTGTGTCTGAGGGACATCTTACTCTTATGACAAAGCAACGGATGGAGGCGACCCAAGACCATAGCGGCTTTGTTTCGCACTCTGTCTATGTGCGAATTGAACTTTAAATGTCTATCTAATGTAACACCGAGATATTTGACCTCTTCGACTCAAGGGATATCGATTCCGTATAGCCTGATGGGCTCAAATTTATTAGCGCGTTTCGTGGGATCGAAGAGTATTGCGGCACTCTTATCGGGATTAACTTTTTTATATATTTTCTTATTCTTTTTGCAACTGATTCGCAATTTCGTTTTAGTTGATCAGGTACGTTACTACACCAACTGGAGTCGCATTTCCTGTCCAAATAGAATTTTTGAAGAAATATTACTGCAAAAACAACTAGTAAATT